>JARFOC010020575.1:0-10159 GCA_031763485.1 Osmoderma eremita
TCATCTCTATTTCCCGCCATGATCACTACATCGTCCGCAAAGGCGCATTCAGATATTTCTATCTTCTGTAAATTCTTGCCAAACAAGTGCCGCGTTATGTTAGGTTAAAATGGTAGGTTTTCCATTTAACCTATCGTATGTGGAAATGACTCCTTCTAATTCACAAAGATAATTGCTGCACCTACTTTGAGCGTATTCGATCACTTTCGATAGAAGCTAGAAGTAATAAACTCTGCACTCGTAATAAAACCTTCTGTTCTGGCGTGTCATTTCACTGCACGATCAACCCTAAGCGTCAACTCTTGTACATTATTTGCAGCTTTTCTTTGATTGTATCTAATGGCACGAGTTATCTCATCGGACCGATTGTACGAATCATAAAAATTAAACGTTCGTTCCCTAACAGCAATTATTCCTTTGACGTCAGCAAACAATTGGAGATGTTAGGTTCCTTTTGATCTCTATACGTAAATTTTTGCAACAGCCGATGACGAACTGCCTCTGCGTTAGGAATCTTCAATATGCAGAACTTGAACGCGCGGTATGTACAATCTGTCCAACAAAAAATGATATATCCCGAGTTTTTATGAATCAACACTATTTTCATAAAATCGCTCAAACACTTCAGTTTCTTTTTTATCGAAGAGGGGAAAGGATGGGCTCATATCATTAACTTACTAATAGGCGCAGAGATGCCAACCGCAAAATTCCTGAATCGCATCGTTTTGTAGAAATTAGCTTTTTAATATAATAATATAATTTTGAGGTAACTAACGTCTTTAAAACGATGTCATTCGTCCACGGCAAATAGTTATACACCGTTGTATTGCAATCATAAGTTTTTAAATGAGGTATAATTCAACCCTTGATGTAATTTAAGGTAATGGGATTGACACTCTTGCAGATAGGGATATGAATAACGTGTGATGCGTTTCAGCAAATTTATTCAAAAAAAGTGTCGTTTCTTAAATATTCAGTTTTCGCACGGTCACCTTATACAGACTGCCTATTTTCTATCCCCTATAAGGGTAACTTTCTTAATATTAAAGAGTAAACAAAAGCAAACAACTTCATTGTAACTTAATTAAGTGAGTGTTCAAAATGTCATTTATTGGTGTGTATACACATTTCGCAACTCCTCACAATTTCAGTTTGAACCGTATGTAAAACTATGAGGTTTGATACTTCTTATTGCCGCCATAATACTAATCTTTAAATCCTCGATGTTGTTAGGTTTATTCATGCATACTTTATTTTTTACGGCACCTCATGAGAAAAAGTCTAGAGATGTAATGTCTAGAGATCTTGCTGGACAAAGAATTGTATCTGCATTGCCAATCCAGTTAGGAAAATGCTCCGAGAGGTAATTACAGACAGCTCGGCAATTATGAGCAGGTGCACCAACGTGCCGGAAGTAGCTACAAACGAAGATGCAAAGGTAGCACATTTTTCATTATTCCATTCACGAGCTACGCGCGGTATATTTTTGTGGGATTACACGCTTGGGGCCCATAATGTTTTCCTCAAACAAAAGGAAGCGATAAGAGTTCTGTCTAACGCGGAATATACCGCCTCCTATTGCAATTTATTTGTAAATCAAAGAATACTAACTTTAGCATCTGCTTTATTAAAGTGTCTGGAATATGTATATGAAACCAAGGACCAATTCACATTAATAACTGAACTGCACACGCATAATACGCTTAGCAAACATCAATACGTAATACCCTACCACCGTATAAACGGATATGCCAGGAACTATTATGGTTTGAAATTTTATAACCATTTAACAGATCCACAAGTCGACAGTGAAGGAGCTGCTAGTATCGAGATCAATATATATATATATATATATATATATATGAGGAATATTTTAATATGAAATTTTAATGTGTTGTAATGTACCATATACAAGTAATTTAAATATTTTATGTTGTAATAGTCCCATATACAGATATAGTTTTTCTGTTCTCTCTATTATTAAATTGTTTGTTTTTTTAATTTGAATTATAAACTATTTTATTTATTTATACCTATTCCCCGTTTTACAAAACGAATCGTGGTAGTTGAAATTGACAATTGAAATGTTCGAAAATATCGACACACCTCTTATGTAATACATCACTGACAAATAAGAATATTTTTAAATATTCTTCCTCTTACGTTAAAATAAATATGTTCATTGTAATCTTGCTTTGCCATTCACATCAGATGTTTGTTCGACATTTCAAACTTCTAGAATTTTCCAACTATCTTGAATTTCTGGATAGTAATTTTAATATTATAATAAGGCGGGAGAAAATTCCGCATAATGTGACGAGTGGAAAACATCCCATTTCCCCGAACTTGGTGGAAGTCTTTCCCGAGATGTTATGTGACATATCGTGTATTACTTCAATGTCGGCAGAGTGTCGAACAAGTAAATCGACAAAGTTTATATTGTGCGTATGCATTGATCAGAATGTCTGCCAATGTTTATTAATACAATATAACTTTACACGATGTTTGTGTTTTTCCTGATTTCTTTTTCTGACGTTCCTATTTTCGACTTAAATAAGGTAATTAGAATTTTTTTGTGATCTGATTTCAAATATGGTATGACTTTATCTGTAGTATTAGCTGTTATACTGACGATAAAGCATATAATCCAATTTTTTATATAATAATTTATATCAAGAAGTAAAGAGGAACACACAAACTAAACAGAGGTTGTAGAAATGAATTAGGCGAATTAGAGGGAAACATTACGGAGCAAACAATGATATGGGCAAACTATTTTGAAAATTTATTGGGCAAACAGCAACAGGAAGAGAGCCAATGCATCAAGTAGCCAAGAAAACGTAGTTAGTGTTATTCAAGTGGTGTTAACACTGTGTGTTATTCAAGTATTATTCAAGTGGTATTCTGTATGGTGCATATCTCTTAAAGTGCGACGTCTAACATTATCTTCGTTCGTAGATTCTGTTGAGGATGACAACTTAGTTGCCGAAATACGTATCCAGAGTTCTTTACTCATCCAGGTGGTAAGGGTATTTTTTTTCATTTTTTATTTTTACTATTTTAAGCCACCGTTAGCCTATTATTTTATAACTAAATAACCGAGAAGAAATAAGACTGGAAGCGTGGGAAAGAAGGATATTACGAGAAATTTATTGAGGAACCAAGAATGCATTGGGAGTTTGGAAGCGACGAACGAACCACGAAATTCTAGATGTATATGGTAGACCCATAATAACTCTAATTATCAGACGGCAAAGGGTAAGATGGTTGGGACATGTGATGCGGATGAATTCAAACAGAATACCGAGAAGAATACTACAAAGTGGAGAAGTAGCCAATAAAAAGGGGAGAGGACCTAAGAAAAAGTGGTTGGAAGTGGTGAGGACGGATTTGACTAAAGTTGGTATGGAGGTGTGGGAGGAGAGAGCTAAAGATAGGAAGAAGTGGCATCTATAGAACTGTTTGACAGATAAATAGAAAAGAAGCCGTGGGCCGGCTCGACAGCTCGAGTATATAATATGTATGTGGTATATAATTATGGATACAACAAAATTTCTAGTTATTACAAATTATTACAAGCACAACACTTTAATATTTGTGACAGAGGGCAAAATTAATATCAATCAATAACCCTTTCGCCTCTACTGGGATACATATGTTCCAGACTTTACTACTGGGATTGATAGGTCCCGAATTATCGTATAAACTTAAAATATCAGTAGATTTAGGTACAACCGTATAATGAGTTGCCTAATCATTGAGCATGCGAAGGGTTATAACCTAAAAAGTAGGCGTGTGAGTGTGGCGCCAGTTTTCAAAGGCATTAGTAAACTCGGTTGTTATTGCTAAAAATGTATTCTAGTTGCTAAAGGTAAGGTAATACGTATATACGTGGTAATTCTTGATGGGCCGTATAAGTTCCAATAGTAATTTTTACGTGTATTGCTGTCCAGATGAAGAGATTCCTAACTCAAAAGCAGCTCGAAGAGATGGTCCAGAATCTATCGGATGTGGAGCCGTATTCCGCTAGCGACGAAGACGATCCAGATTATGAGGAATCTGACCCAGAATCAGATGCTGAAAACATCCCACACAGCAATGAAATGGATTCTATTGCCGTAGAGGACTTGCAACTTGCGGAGCCCTCAGACGGCGAAAAAGATGACGGGCAAAGCGCTAGCGACCCAGGTGACGGGCAGCAGGATAATGCTAGTGCTTCATGTTGGTTTCCTGTTCCTAATTTATACAATCCCAGAAAGAAAATACCCTCGGAGAGACCCCCGGCTGTACTTTTGAATATAAACAGGACCTCTACAGAACTAGAGGTTTTTCTAAAATTTTTCCCCCAAAGTCTCTTTATGTTTATTGCTCAAAATACAAGCGAAAGAATTAGAATTCTGGACGAGAAAACAAACAAAAAATATAACAAAGCCGACACATACGAAATAATGAAAGTACTTGGAATTACATTAGTGATGTCTTACAATAAAGTACCGGCTTTTGCAAATTATTGGTCCAATAATACATCACTGCAGAATTCTTTCATTAGAAATGCTATTGGTAGAGATAGATGTACATTTTTACTTTCAAAAATGTACTACAATCATCCAAAGAAACCAGATAATGCATCAAAAATATATTACGTAGAGGAAGTATTATCTTGCCTAAAACATATGTTTATGAATGTCAAAGAAGATAGTCCTTTTCAGTCTATCGATGAGACAATGACAAAGTTCATAGGTAGATCTGCTCTCAAACAGTATTTACCTATGAAACCTGTGAAACGGGGTATCAAAATCTGGCAACGGCGCGAGTCCAAAACCGGATACATATGCGACATGAATGTGTACACTGGGAAGGAGACCAATGTCGATTCCTGCGATACATTAGGTGAGCGAGTGGTCAAACAATCTACTATCTACTATCAGATTTTCAAACGTGGCAATCTGTTGTGATCGATTTTTTACCTCAACAAAGCTTATAAACACTTTACCATTCGCATGTGTTGGCACTTACATGACAAACAAGAGAAACGTTCCCAAATTTTCCTCTCAGATATTAGAAAGAGGCAATTCCATATTCTTGTGTAATTCGGAAGGAACAATCGCCACGAAATGGAAAGAGTAATAGAATAATATTTCAACATTACCTTAGCCTTTAGACATTTAATCACCTAAAGTAAATTATTGTTGAAGTAATAATTATTTTTTAATTTCTATTTTCCCGAATACCCATATACATGTCGTCATGTTTATTCCATACATATTTGTTACTTGTATAAAGAACTTGCTTCCCGCACGAAAGCACACACATTTTCTCGGGAGTTAAACGTGTTTGCTCTTATATTGTTTGAATTTCATTGTACTTAAAGTTACTAAGTCGATTTTAAATGTTTAATTTGTATCCACAATGCAGTGTAGGAGAATCGTCTGTTCACAAAAAGGTTTGGGAATTTATTAACGATCGATCGATATCAAAACTCTATGACCTTGAGAGTGCAAAATTAGTATTTCATTTCAGTATTCGCAGAAACAACATTGCATCCAATTACTGCTACAAATTAGTATTTGTATTTCAAAACAATATAAATTGCCCGGAGGGTTCCGAGCGTTGGATATAGAAGAAAGGAACAAAAAAGGTATTTATTGAGCATTGTTTTTATAATTTTTCGGGATATCTAAACTTAATAGACCAGGCCTGGCTACCGTTTTAGTTTACTAAATATTTTTTTATGTGATATTTATTTTAATGTTATTATTTCAACAGAAGGACTTATTTTAACAACGTTAACACATAATTATTGCACTGATAATTGTGCAATATACAGTAACGTTTTCAGAATGGAATACAATTCATAACATCGAAGAAATTTTTGTTTCGTAAAAATGTTCGAACACCTGTAGCAATTTTACGTAGTGGGAATATTTTAGCAGTACATACTACTTTTCTTAACCATATTTGTTAACTTTATGACGTCGTGGACTTTTCTTAATGGCAACCTACGCCTTTTTTCCTTCTGTTTGATAAGATACTCCGTACGTTAGTCACGTAATATGTTGAATTAGTAAGCTTTTGCGGAAAAACTAAGTGATAGCTAGTTGGCCGTAGTTTATAAAAAATGTACCGAATATTAAGACTGAATTTTATTTTACAGGAACAGACTTTCGAAAACACTTGAACAAAATATTAAAAAGAAATTATCAGTAACGAACACAAAATATGGCGACCAATAAATGCTTGCTGAACATTGCGAATAACGTCGGGTGTGAGTAATCGAACTCTCGTTTCAATTCAGTCCTTTAGTTAATCTAAAGTCCATTCACATTAAGAACATAGATAGCGCTGCAATCGGCGTCCGAATAACACTACCAAAATTTAACTCGATTAAATAATGGCGGGTAATTTGAAAGCAAAAAGGCAGTTTTATTATAACCTTTGTTAATTTCTTTGAAAGTAATACTAAATTCTAATAACAAATATTTTGGTAAAATGTTTAAGAAAAATATACGTTTATGTTTATTTCAGTTCATTTCATCCAACCAAAAAGAAATGGAAATACTTTTATTTCAGATATGATCTCTATTTCATGTACCTACGGAACTTCGGAATAAAAGAGACTTGCATGAGACGTTTTAGTAGTTCTTTTTTAAAGTAGCTACAATTATCACAATTATGAGCGATGTACAAATTACTTCAAATATCTTTTTTTTATGTTGATAATGCGGAAGCATCACTTAGAGAGGATATTTCCGATGATGATCCAGTATTAGCGGTAATAATACATAATATCTTCCACGATGGTATCCAGCCCATACATCTTAATTTCTTCGGCAATGGTTTGTTTGATGCATTTTGTCCATGCTTCACCAGCTAACAGTTGGAGTCCTTCAATTAATAATTCTTTTGCCTCTGGTAATTTAAAAGTTTAGTTATTTATAGCATATTCTTTTACTTGAGCCCATACGAGTTCTATCGGATTTAAATTGCAATGATATGGTAGGAACTTTACAATTTCACAACCCGCTTCTGCTACCATCTCATCGATTACAAGGGTATCGGATTACTTTTTAGATATCTTTTAGCGAGTTCCAGAAGTTCAACTTATTAAGTATGAGATATCGCAGGCAATTCCTTTTGAAACAAGCCAATTAACTAAAATATTGTTTTTCCATCAAGTCGTTGGCATTTTTTTCTGCTTTGACGGAATACTATGGTGCATTATCCATTACAGTTACACAATTTGGTTCTAAAAAGCGTCCAACATTTCTCATCCACTCTGTAAATACTTCACCATTCATTTCCCCGTGGTAATCGGAGGCTTTTTTCGATTGAAAATATACCAACCCATTTTCAAGAAAACCCTTATGACTCCAAATATGTGCTATTATAATTCTACGTCCTGCAATATGTTGAAAAAATAATATAACGAGCAACACAAGAAATAACCAAATACACAACCAAAAGCAACCGAAGAAATTTGACAACTGACATTACAGAAACGTAGCGATCAGTAATATTTCATTCTATCCAACACAAGTGAAGATTGCAAGCACTGTGTGGCAACACAATAAACACACTGTTTGGATTACTCTTCCCGCACAAAGTATTAATTAATTCGGGAATAGGTGTATTCCCATTATAAAGTCGAATAACCGAAAGAGTGCAAAAATAATTATAACACTATGCACTACTTTTGCTTCTCGCTTCATTCCCTCTACTCATCCCTAACATATGTATAACCTTCTCACAAGCCCCGCACAGACAGTTTTTATTCCTCGTGTGTAATTTTACCTTACGTATTAGCCAATAGCAAACGTCCAAAATATAAGCCTATCTTGCCCAACGCTATTTTCGTAAAGTGAATGATGTATATTCAACTTTACTTTTTAATTAGTCGCTAAATTTTCAAGGACTACTTCGGTGATTTTGACACACCATGGTCAACTAACTATCATTATTCGTTATACCAGTTCTTTTCAAAAGCGTTTTTGTGACTATCGAGTAGAGAATGGAACACTATCAAACAAAAGAAGAAAAATGTAGGTTGCAATTGAAAAATATCGATGACACAAATTCAATAAACATTGTCAGGCAAAGTAGCACCTAATACTAAAATATTTCCGTTGTATAAAATTACTATATATGTTCCAGTGTTCATGTATATGTCCGATTTTATGAATTTCATTCCATACTTAACGACTTCACTGTATAATAATAGTGCTTCCAAACTTGTCTAAATTTTAAAAGGAAGCATTGATAAATTATGTATATGTCACGGAGTAATTCGCTTCGAATCTTTATGATTATCTACACTACATTTTGTATTGAAAATGTACTACTTGTAACATACTGCATTTGCGAAATTAAATAGCGAGGGTTTGCGCATTTTACGACCCAGTAGATTGTGAACACGTATGTACCAGCTTCCCTTGTCTTCTTTTATCTCGTCGCACCATTCAATCCACGTACGGAGGTAACTGCAATAACACCGTCATCGCTGTCGCAACAGCAATAACTCAAATTTGTTTTCGTTTTATATTTTCCTTCATTTTACTCGTTTGAAAGGTGAGCTCTTCCAAACAATGAAGAATAGACTATGATGAAGCAGAAAGGAGAAAAATTCTCTTTTAAATAGGCACCGTTTTTCAATGCTTAAAAAATTGTCGCCACGGAATCGTTATTAATCAAATAATTTTTAAAACTCTCAATATTGAAGTTTAAGCAATATACTACTATACTTTGTTCATCGAACAGATAGAGTGATTACGTGATGATCATGCATCGTGCACGTGTAAAGCCGATTTTACACTGGAAAACAGAAAAATAGTTATTTCCATCATAAACATATTCGTCCTATAATGAAAAGTAACCTTTCATTTTACGTTTTGCTGATTTTTTTATTTAAGGTGCTCGAAGAAATATAATTGTTCTCAGTAAAACGGTATTTAATATGTTATTAAGAAAGGACTTGTGCCGTAACAAAAAGAAATCACAGTTTTTATTCTATTTAGAAGATGTTTTAATTATGCATGTTTGTGCTTATGAAAAAATGATTAATAAGAATTATGTGATTAGCCACATTTAAAATTCCAACACTACAAAAAGAACAACACCAAAAGGCGTACTCAACGTTCTGTATATTGTACAATTATTATAAGCACAAAGTGTATTGATACTGTTTAAAAAATCAGGTTCGAAAAGAATTCACTCTTATATCATTTTCATGTCACTGACGGTCGGAATCACTGGTAGAAGAGTCTGAATGTGGAAGTTAGACAAATTGTTGAAAATGTTGTCATTTTCAACAATTTGTCAAACTTCCACATTTCTACTTCAATTTTCTTAACATGATTTATTGAATTAACCCAATTTTCTTTGGATACTTTGCCTATAGATATATAACTGCGGTATGTCCTTTAATTTAGAAGTTGTGTTGTGTCTTGCTAAATCGCCTTTGACTTGTGCTCCTATTAATTCAATGGGGTTCACCTCACAATAGTACGGAGGTACTCTTAAAACTATGTTGTTTTGCGCTTTTGCAAGTTCATCAATTACGTACTTGCCATGTCTTTCTTTGTTTTGTTTTATTGGAAATAATAGTTCTGACTTAACCATGTCAGCCTCATACTACTACTACAGCCATTTTTTTTCAATCCAAGATTGTATATCTGCTTTTTTCGTAGCTGTGGATGGCATTTTTTCAACTTTCCGGGAGTGGTAGGATGCACACAATAACACACTCTTCCTCCAAAGCAGGCAATACTTTTTGAAACCATGTTTCAAAAACTGTGGAATGCATCTCTTCATGATAATCGCCTGTCTTTTTCGACTTGAATAAGAGAAAACCATTATTTGCAAATCCATCCTCAGATCCTATGTGTAAAATTATCACGCATTTACCTTTGTCAGTGGGATGCTTGAGACGTGTCGAAAGATCTTCTACAAATGCTTAGCTTGCACTTGTAATCGTCTGATCCACACATATTTTCTGAACTGTGTGACCTTCGTTTAGCCAAGTTTCATCGAGATAATATCTTTTATAATAATTGGATTTGAGGCAAATAACGTCGCAAGAACGCGAGAAACGCGATCGAAATTGTTTACTCTTTAGTTTTAACAAATTTTACATTAAAAGTTGAGTAAGTTTATGGTTTTGGGT
>JARFOC010020596.1:0-10157 GCA_031763485.1 Osmoderma eremita
CATGGAGAACCCTTTGCAGCGACCCCTCGACGCCGTGAGGTACAAGAGGAAATGTTTATGATGATGATGATGATGATGTAAAATTATGTATATAGTTAGTTTCAAAAATAAGCTACGAGCTTGTATTAAAATTAACTGCTGCGAATGTTAGATAGGTATGTATTTGTAATGGTATAAAACCTTACTGCCATCAATTTTATTGAACAACATACATCGACAAATAGGTACCCTATTTTCCTCTCTTTATTATTCGTATTACGCTGTATATGTAATAGTTAAATATTTATTTACCAACATGATTCAGTAGTCAAACAAATGTCACGCTAAATGAAATCCGCAACTCACATTCGTCAACAATCGCCAATTCTACAAAGGTCTACTTTCTTCTAAATTTATCACGTGTCATGTACGAATACGTAGAATGTATGCCTGTAACACTTTAAGAGAATGACTTCAAGTGCGCATGCAAAAGTGAATTATGCAGCGAGATAAATGGCTTGCCTGTCTGGGAATGAAGAAATACTTGGAAGAATGGCGATTTAATGTTTGCGCATAAATCTTTGTCCACTACTATTGTCAAGCGAGGGTCTGGATAAGATCTTGTAAATCATTCTGTCGGCGAATTCTATTAGATCGAATCTAATGCGTAAAATAAATGTAAAGGATAATGTTATATGATTGTTTTCGAATATTTAGATCGTAAAATAAAATCACAATTAATGTTAATGTTAGTGTAAAAATATATTCCCTTAACAACCAAATTTAGTAGATATACAGTCAGCAAATTATTTTAACATTTAGCTAGACTCAAATCTCTTACTACGTAATTCAATTCCGCTTGAATAAAACGTTGCAGTTTAGAATTGGAAATTAAATTTAGATTCTCAAAATCAACATCCAGATCTTGCTGCACAAGAACGTCTGGTATGTACTGATCGTCTTTATCCTCAAGTTAAGGAAGCTTTTCACAAACTGGCACAGGTATTTCATCGGAATCGAATACAAAATTTTGTTGTTATTTTTCCTATTGTAAGCCGAAACTTGAACTAAACAAGAATACCAATCATCGACATAGTTTTTCGGTTCACCCCCGGTCATTGGAACTCCCAAAAACTGATTCTTTACGTTTCGAAATTTTCCACACACGATTTACACACTGTACTTGTTTTTATCTGCAGGTTTCACGTCAAAGTACAACTTTTTAACTAAAACACTGATATTTGTCTTTTGACTAGAATAATGAAGCTGCCACAAAGTAGCAGGAAGAATCAGCACTATTAACATATTTTCGAATAGAAGACTTGATGTATTTTCTTCACTGCTACTACCATGCAATTAACATTTGATATCATCCCTATTTGATCTTATGTACAGCTGAAGTCTAAGAAAATTCATTATACCCTAATACCTTGATTTAATGGGTTAATTCGCATTATTAAATCAAAAATAAATTGATTCTGCATGGATCATAATGCTTAACTAGATATATTTCCTCAGAAACTTTCTCAAGTTAAAAATGATCAATTAAGGTATATCAGTTGATAGCGAAATAGGAAAGTTAATTCCATGTCAACGAAAGAATCCGGATAAGTCTAACTTTTGTCGTGCAGAACTATCTAGAAGATCTGGAAATGGTATTAGTGTAGACAATAAGAAGAGATTTTTTAAACTTCAAATTATTTCTTTTTTTTAATTAAACTAAAAGGAAATGAAACCGTTCACTACATAATTAATAATTATTATTATGAATACCAAGCATAACAAAGTTATAATTATAACATTATTGGAGCAGGAAAGTTTCCAATAATTATAAAAGCACACCTAGTACTCGGTACACAAATTACTTAATTGATTCCGCTAAACTTATCTCACATTTATCTCGTTAAAATTCTAACTACCTTTGGCTTTTCTTTTTTTTTCAAGTGAAAGAGAATTGGAAATTCCAAATAAATTTCGCGATAACGTGATGGGCGTTGTGAAACTTCCCCCGTCTTCGTGGAAACTTTAATCCCTGGCCGCCTGATATTGAACGTGAACTCTCTAAGTCAATGGCTCTAGTATCGTACAGAGATTAAAAAGAATACAAAGAGGAATGCGAATTATTAAACTGTGTTCGTGAAATCGGCTGAATATTTTATCCAAGCGCAAAGCGGAGATAATTGAAAGGAAAAACGGCGAAAAGAAAAGATATATTTCGAAATGCATACAGTTTAGTGTTGTGAGGATAGCGACTTCGTTGTCGAAATACGTATGCGGTTTGTATACAGGTTGTTCAAAGTAAACTTTTTGACGTGCCACAAACGGCCGCCTGAACCAATGACGCCACAAATGAAAAGGTACAATTGAAACCCTCTTAACGGATACCCACCCTACTCGGGGTTGCTCCGGCCGGCTTAGTGGAGACGGCTGGGTTAAAGAGTTGGCGCCACTTCCGTTAAAAATCGCTCTTTCCCCGAGATTCCACGTATGGAAGAACGGGAGTGAATATCGCCCGGATGAGATATTTCTTACAAATTTCATTTAAGTAATACAAACTTTGGTGTATAACTGATATGTATTGATATATATAATTAATAAGAAAAAAAACAAGTAAAAGTTATGAGGTTATTCCGGTTGACGTTATCAATGACAGGTTTTGTGCGGGTGAAGCCCTTTGAAACCATAAAACAAATAGATGGGTGATCACTCAACTTTACAGTAACATACAACGTGGCTGAAGGCCATTAAATTATTAAATTTATAATTAAGTAGTTTACCAGAAGACAAAATGTATATATATATATTCAAGAAGTTCGACGATGTGTGCCAATTGATTGCCAAAAGGTTAATTCCGACCTGTTTAATGAGTTCGTGCCTCAATCCAGGTGACCGGCTTCTGAGCTAGCTGGTTGGTGTGGATCTATTCCCAGAAGTCCCGATGGTGATTGGTACGCACCACAATTATGGTAATTCCAAAAATTAAGGGATACAATTAACAAAGGTAAGAAAAGAAGCCCTAAAAATACATTTTGGTATACCATGTGTCATCAACAAAAGAAAACAAAGATAATGGAAGGATTAGCAATTAATACCTTGGTACCTAGGGCTTCGTTTACGCTCCATGTGTCGAGTCTATTAATCCACAGAAAATCTTGTGAACGTTCCGCAATCGAACGTAATCTTGTTATTGGATATAATCCTTATATTTCAGGGCGGATTTCCCATAAATATTTCCGCAAACATTACTTCCAAAACTAAATGCTCCGCAGAATCCAATAATAGGTGTGACTTCGAACACTTGGAGCCTTAAAAAGAACGAATTTGACTACGAACTCGCTTACAACGCCTAACCCTAGATTTTATCTGATTTATCGATTCCTGTTGCGATATCCGATAACCGGGATTATATCCAATAATAATATTACGTTCGATTGGGGAACGTTCACAAGATTTTTGTGGATTGATAGACTCACACGTGGAGCACATAAGCGAAGCCCTCGCCACCCAGGTATTAATTGCTAATCCTTTCATTCTCTTTGTTTTCTTTTGTTGATGACACGTGGTAATACCAAAATGTATTTTTAGGCCATCTTTTCTTACCTTTGTTATTTGTACCCCTTAATTTTGGGGATTATGGTGCTTGCCAATCACAATCGGAATTTCTGGGGATAAATCCACACCCAACCAGCTAGTGGGACGCAGTCTGCCGGGCGAATAGTGGCCCGAACCAGAAACCGGTTCACCTGGATTGAGGCACGAACTCATCAATCAGGTCGGATTTAACCATTTATTTGTCAATTGGCACACATCGTGGAATTTCTTTAAATATGTATATACATTTTGTTCTTTCCTGATAAACTACTTAATTTGAAATTTAATAATTTAATGGCCTTCAGCCACGTTGTATGCTGCTGTAAAGTTGAGTGATCACCCATCTATTTGTTTTACGGTTTCAAAGGGCTTCACCCGGACAATCCTGTCATTGCTAACTTCAACCTGAATAACCTCGTAACTTTTACTTGTTTTTTTAAACTTATTAATTATATCAATACATAAGTTTGTCTTACTTAATGAATTTTGTAAGACATATCTAACCAGGGCGATACCCCCGTTCTTCCGTACGTGGAATCTCGGGGTAATAATTTTTAACGGAAGTGGCGCCAACTCTTTAACCCAGCCGTCTCCACTAAGTTGGCCAGAGCAACCCTGAGTAGGGTGGTATCAATTAAGGGTTTCATTTGTACCTTTTGCATTTGTGACGTCATTGGATCTGGCTGCCGCTTTTTTAAAGTTTTAAATAAAAACCGAAAGCTCGACCAAAACAATAAAGTTGTGGTTTCATTGAATTGGCTACATTCCCAACAAATTTGATTTTCGAATTAATTATTAACCACAATTTGAAGATAACTTGCTGGTAATTTCCATTTCACAGTGGTAGAATGTATATATCTTCTATTACATCATCCACTTCGATTAAAAAACACTGCAAGTCAAATATAACTATAATTTAATTTTCAACCTTGGAAATCATCTATTAAATTCGAGTGTTTACATATACCTCGTTAAATTAACAATTAATAAACAATTAATTCGAACAAGCAATTTTGGACTTCTTCCGTAATAAATGGGCGAATGTGTTTGCATTCTAGAACGTACGATACTAGATGTATTATTAATAGTGGTGAGAGAATACATCTTTAATAATCCAGAAGCACTATTAAACTGTAATCGAATTTGCGTTGCTGAGAACATCCATAAATGGCTAATATCAACGTGTAGGATCTATAACAGTTTGCACGTAACGTAGATGGAATATGAGTAAAAGTAATACCACAATATGAATATTCAAACGCTCGTGCTATTGTGGCAAGTATACTCAGAAGAGCGTTCATAATCACTACACAAGTTTAATTAGTTGGTTCGATTGTATGAAGATATAAAGTAAGAACAAAATAAAAGTATGTTGATTGTCTTGTTTATATTACTTTTACGCAAATTTTCAATTAAAAATTTTACAATCTTGATACAAACGGCACCTCAACCAAATACGATTATAATTTGTTAATAAAAGAAAAATAAAATTTTCAAACTACAACAAGACAAACCTCAACAACATCACAACATTTTCTATATCAATTTTAATTGAAGCAAAATCATTTAGCATCTCTTCTCTCCGAATTCAGCTCTCGAGAGCAATATTACAATATCATCTAATATTTGATTCGAGGAAACGAAGGTGGCCTAATCTTAGGTTATAATTTTCAACCCCTTGTACAAATTTAAGTGGGTAAAACGTGTAAACGCAAGGAATTTACAATTTTAATATCGTCGACCTCAAATTCCCCAAGCAAATTTCCTGGGAATTGATTAGTCGCAATCAGCACTGTAAGAGCGCTCGCCTTAAGAGTCCTTACGAGTCAAATATTTGTGTTGGTAAATGGTGTTTGATGGAAATTATTCGGGCGAATAATTTTTGTGTATCCAAATCTTTACCAAGGTGGTAAAGATTTGGAGTGTGCAAGAATTTGCCTCCTGTCCCAACTGTTGTTTCTATTAATAGTAATGTGGAGTGAATTAGATAAATTTGTTGGTAAATGAATGTCGTTTTAATGAAGTTACATTAAGTTAGATGCAACCACAAAGTGTGGAATTCTTGACATAACCATACAAAGTTGATCTATCTATCTCTGAGATTGTTACACGAAGTAAAATACTTTCTATGTGCTAGAACATCAATAATTTCCTGTAGATCTATTATCTCATTATCAAAAATTTTTGCCGACGTACAAAGTTAAACTCAAACATGTGACTGGATGCAAGCATTTGAAGACGTATGCGTTGGCTATTACGCCTGCGCGAAGCCTCACAAAATTGACATAACGAAGATGTAACGTTGTGGTTTATGGCACTTTTAATGTTTCTTACGCAGTTAAAAGTCCAAAAATAACACGGACGGAAAATAAAATCACCTCAAACAACAATTTACAACTACCTAGAATGGAAAAAAACTGGTTAGGTTATAAGCGGAAATTGTGTACCTGTTAAAAAGGATAAACTGTGGGTGGGGAGGGGGCCGTAGGCCGCACGCACTTGGGCCACCCAATGGGCCCTTTGTGCAACCTCCTCCGTGGGTACTGTGTGTATGTGAAGTAAGTGTATGACTTGTTACTGCGTCTCCTCGCCGTGAGAGGGCAGCAGTGCCGATTTTTGGCCCAACACTGAAGGATACCGGGAGAGGTACCGATCACCGGCTGCAATCGATTTTTTTTTAAATCGATTGCGGCATGGAGATTCGAACCATCAACATCCAGAACGGGTACCTAGCGCTCTTACCACTGCGCTGTCCCGGTATTTGTGTACCTGTTACAGAGCTTAAATATGCACAAGTTTAAAATAGTTACACCAGCGCCGCCCAAAACTAAACCCTGTCTAATTTATGCCCTTAGACATGATTTTTACAACGCAACTAACCTACTTCACTACATTTTCCTTGACTAAAAGAAAACAAGAAATACAATGTATATGGTTCAACTTCTTTGCTGTTGAATATGGTGTGCATGAAGATAGCAAACTAGGTCCGTTATTATCTTTAATTTTCGCTAACGATTTGTGCGTCAACCTCGCTTGCAGTAAAGCTCTTTACGCCCACGATTTGAAACTGCATATATATATATATTAGAATTAACAGCTTAAGCGACTGCTTAGAAATACACAGTATCGGGAAATTCAGACACCAGAAATTGATTTAATTAAATTCGGAACATTCATTTCGAGATTACGTCGGCTTTCATTGCCAATCAAATCCCATCATATGTTAACAGTCCCACTGCAATTCTTTCACGAAGTGCTTACAACTTCGAAAGTTACTCAATCAATTAGTATTTTCAGATAAAAACAATAAATTTCCAATAAACACTTCTAATTTTGAAAGTAAATATACTTAATATAATAATAGTCCCCTTTAATAGGCTTCAAAGCCTCTAGGGAATGGCAGGGTGTGGTCTGTCACTGTTAGTAGCCTTTCGGTACTCTAGGACTGTAGTGTGGCAAGCGCTACGAGCCGACCGCTCATTATTACCCCAAAATTTGACTTCCAGGTACTCATTTTGACAGCCTGAGTCGAGCCGTGGCCGAAAAAAACGCATCGCATTGGTTTTACTGGAGGCAGGACTACTAATTCCTCATCAGTGTACTACGGTGGAATACCTGTTTGCCCTTCAATAGGGCGTACCGTTAACTTCACGTTAGAATGATTCATTCGTAAAGCTCTAGAGACATCGAACGCCCAACAGCTGATTTATGGCGTAATCTGCATGCGATAACTAAGTTACCAGTCAATAGAGATCTGTGTTAGCGTGTGATCCTTATCTATTTCATGATTTCTACCAATATCTGGCCGCTGTTCAAATTGAAAGTATATAGATATATTTTAAAAATATGTAAATATTCTTCTGGGATCACACAATACATCTGATTGTGTATCAATAGACATCCACACGCACAGACAGCTGTTTCGGGCTATTAAACGCTCATCAGTGAACGAGGGATTTATATATTTTTAAAATATATTTATATAGATTCAATTTGAACGTACGTGCCGGATATTGGCAGAAATCGTTTTACATCTAATTTTGCTTATATATATCGACTGCTTATAAATCGAAATACGCGCCTATCATATCGACTCCTTTTGACAAAAACCGACTCTCTTATGTAAGGTAGAAGGCGTCCCTTTGGACAAAATTGTGATATGTAACTAAATTATAAAATATCTTATGTAGAAGCTGCCGTATGTATGTATATAACTTCGCAGTAGTGGTCTTAATTGAAAGCAGTTCCCACTAGACGGAGAGAATGATATTCTATGCTCAAACAGTATGCGATGCATTGTGTATAATAAAATTATGTCGTGCCTCTAATGGCATAATTATTATTAACATGCGTGGGGAATAACATGAGTCTACTAGATTATAATTACACGTGCATTTTTAAATTTATTTATGCCTCATTTCCAAATTTAAATTCGCTGCGTATTTTAAATTTTTAATCTTGTGTTTTTTCATTCACGTGAATTCTCGGTCGTAAAACACTAAGATCGTCTAAATAAACTAGACTTTTGCATTTAGGTAAGGTGCATGTCCCCAAAGATAAACCGATTCATATTTTTTACGAGCCATAAATTACGCACCGGTTATTACGTTTTTAAGAATTTACGGCTATGAATTTTACATTTACTACCCTTGAAATTTATGTTCGTGTCTACGTAACTTAGTTTATTTAAGAGCTGAAAGGGATAGGCATTAGAGCATATGTACTTACAGGTCATCTTCCACGACGTGCGTAAAATTCCAATTTATCTTCAATCGATCTGCTTTTTTTGCTATAAAAATGTTTTATTGGTAGTTTACATTGTTGACATTTGCCTGACACTTTCCGAAATGGTTTTTATTACTTTATTACTTCAAATATACACACATTCTATTCTAATACTATAAATCCTTACATCTTTATATCCTGTTTATCTATCAAACCAGACGTTTATTCTCCAAAGCAAATCCCATTCCTTTCGAAGAAGCCCCTAGCGGACGCTCCCAACAGAAAAAAAACAAAGTACCTGTAAAGATACTGTTCGCCAAACTCAATTCGAGTTTTGCATAATTAGGGAAGCAGTTTCTGTATTTCTCTCGAAACGAATTCCCACAATCGAATTTACTTATCCAGTTTTCGTATATAAGGAAGGAAGAGAAAAATCCTAGCGACCCGAACTTAACCAGACCGATTGCGTTGATATAAAAGGATATCGAGTTAAGCTCCATTACGAATACCACAGATTCTAGACAGCTCTGGTAGATTATCGTGTTACAACGTAATAACGATTATTTTGAGCGAGTTTGCTAACAAAGAAAGTTTTCGTTTCAGCTTGAGAGTTGTATGTGCCAACATTTGTATTATTGGGAGATTATGCTAAAATCAGAGGACGTTACTTGGAAGATCTTGAATAATGTTTCTTTTATCGGAATTGAGTTGGAAAGAAGTAAATTTGGACGATTTTGTGGTTGTTGTAGTCATTAGGAACTAGATATTAGTTGGAACTATAGTTTTCTTGTTTTACATATTTTGGCATTTTTGGTCAAGCAGAAGCTTATTTTGCAATGGTAAAAAATATGGACGTTGTATGTTGACTGACAGCTTGAGGATATGTTGCTGAAGCAATTTGAAGTGAAAAATGTCTAAGATGCCTATTAGAGATTGGAGATCTTCTCTTCTTCTTATTATTATTCCAGAAGATCCGTACATCTGTTCTGTAACCAATTCCTTTCGTTCTACTGCGATAGAGAGCCCCAACTCCCTTTCCATCTCTTTGGTGGCCTTCCTGGACGTCTTCCTTCCAACGCGATACGAACTATTCTATTTTTGTCGATTCTCTTTATGTGTTCGTACCAGTATCAACTTCTTTGTCTTCCCCATCTCACTACACCCTGGACTCCGCATACCTGCCTAATATCTTCGTTTCAGACTCGATGAAAACTGATATGAAATAAGTGTAAAAAGTACTACTAAGTTCACCCATTTTACCTCGTGGGACGAAATAAATCTGAAATTTTGTTGACCCGTATATTCGATAATACGAGTACATTCAACGAAAATAAAATACCGTGCTCTAACGTCGGATCAACAATAAGAAGCCATTGCATTGCAATTCCTATCTAACGACGATAAGTACACGTCCGGTGCTAGGCCGCGATATCCAAAAAGTATTTTTTCTTGTATTAACTCCCAGATGTATTAAGACTTTTCGATAGTATATCATCGGAGCTACTACATTAATTTTCTATTCACTTCTCCCACTGTATGTGCACATTTCTGAGAAACTTTGAAGCTATCCGTGTAGAGCAGTGATTCCCAAAATGGTCCCCAAGAAATGGGGGTTCACAATTCGTAAACGGGGGTCCACGAAAATTTATCTGGTTTCGATAGTGAAGAACGTCGGAAAGTAACGATGATGGCTTCCGGGCATCTTGCAATATCTCGTTACTTATAGCGAAACCTGGAAAATCGCATACCATTGGAGAACAGTTAATTTTACCCGCTGTAGAAGATGTTTTAAAAACTGTTCTGCACAAATCTCCATTTGACATACTCAAAAGAATTCCTTTGAGTAACAACACTGTACAAAG
>JARFOC010020607.1:0-10156 GCA_031763485.1 Osmoderma eremita
ATATATTCGAATAATAAAACTTTTGATCTGTTGCCTACAGTAAAATTTCCGCCCATGTCGTCACAAGTGTAGCAGCTAATGTACTCAGCCTACAAAACATCTTTCTTGTGGAAGAAAAATTAAACTTTCAGCTAACAATTTACTGCGGATTAAAACCTAAAAGAACTTATTCATTACGCAGTCATAATATGCAGCAACATGGCAGGCAAATGCATAAATAAAAGGCGATAAATCATGGTGTTCGATATAGTACCTATAAATTACAAATGAATGGAGAAGTAAAATGTTAAAATATCGACCATCCATCTTGGCGGGCGATAATAACAATTCTCAACAATGTATCAAAAATTCCAATGAACAAAACGCTCGAACTGGTAATGAAATATAGCAGAAGTCGTAAATATCAGGCGTCATATGCGAGCGGTTCGGAAAAATGAACCATTGAACTGCTCGTATATGCGTGTGTGTAGTTTACATGTTGTAGATATGTGATCGGCCGAAATGAGGAAGTGTAATTTTCGAAGATGAAGACGGAGAGATATTAAAACGTTGTTTCAATAACCTTTTAATATCTGGGAGGGTAGAATGAACTAAATTGGCGTATAATTTAAGTAGGTTTTATTTTGGAATTGGATAAACATGTACTTACGTTATTAATCTTTTTACTACAAAATATATGTCTAACATAAACATTCTTTCTATTTTATAAAAACATACGTATCAA
The DNA here is from genome assembly GCA_031763485.1 of Osmoderma eremita. Classification (NCBI taxonomy): domain Eukaryota; kingdom Metazoa; phylum Arthropoda; class Insecta; order Coleoptera; family Scarabaeidae; genus Osmoderma; species Osmoderma eremita. The sequence continues at coordinate 725 of JARFOC010020607.1, forward strand.
TGATAATTTGAAAATTCTATTGGTGAAGACAGGATACAAATACCACCCCTGGAGTATACTATTGTAATAATATTCATCTTCTGACCGTCAACCGACGATCTGAACGCACAAGATCGCGGATTTTATCGACGTTGCCATCGGTTCTTGCAGTTGAAGGCCTTCCGCTTAGTGGCTCATCCCCAACCGACTCTCTTCCTTCTGAAAATGCCTTAAGCCACCGAAAAACCTGGGCTCTTGACAAAACATTGTCTCCGTAGGCCTGCTGAAGTTTTGCAAAAGTTTTCGTTGCACTTTGCCCAAGTCTGAAGCAAAACCTGATAGCACACCGTATCTTGAAATTAATGTCTTGCATTTGTAGAACGCACTACGAAAAGCGGGTTCACAGAAAAAATGACAACGGACAACCAAATGACTTGATAGAGTTTATACTTGCACTGAACGCGTATTACAATGTCCACTTGTCGCCCCTCCATGTCCCGTGTTTCCCGTGTTGCCGTATCAAACGCTACGTTGTCAGTCTCATTGTGTTGGAAAGCATATGCGATTGTGGCAGCAGGACAATTGATTTTTAATGGTGATAAGTCTGGATTGTGTATAAACACTGCATCGACTTAGTGCCGAAATCGCCAGAGACATTGCTAAACTTAGTTAAAATATTATTCAAAACCGGAATTTCCTCTTGTAATTTTATAGTATGAGTTTCGAAATATTTTATTGGGATGGCCTTGAAATTTCTTATTAATAAAATCTAAAGTATTTACGAAATACTTGTAATACCGTTTTACTTTTGGATAAACTTTGAGCACCATAAACTATTTATAATAGTTACAATTTTGCCTATATTTTGAGAATAAAATGAGCACGTTTCTAACCATATACCCCATTCAGTTACAACTAGTGATGGCAGGGGAAGTTTTTCTTTGTATAAAGAAACTCTTGTTGGCGCTATAAAGAAGCCTGCCAGTACCGCTAATTAACTGAGTAACGTTAGGGAATTTTTCCTGATCTTAAACCTAATGAAAATAAAAATTAATTGGTAAAACACGCAAACAAAAAGAAATAAATATAGAAAAAAATAAAACTAACCAACCCCCAATCCTATAAAATATTTACATGAAGCAATTTAAAACAGGACAATATAACGAAAATACGGACAATTGTAACTCAATACCCACAAACGTTCAAAGCAAAGCTGCCGGCTGCTTAAAATGTAGCAGCGCAAAGTAATTCCTAATGCTAGTGCGACACTGTTCAGGAGTCTTCGCGAAGGGATAGTGCCAGGCGTCGTTTCACACCATAATAATAAGGGATAAAGTAACAATAAAAGCACTAACGCCTTTTAATGAAATCTAAAAACAAATGAATCTAACTTGAACCTCCGACTTTTACTAAATTGAGTATCTATAGGTTCTATATTAATATTGGTATACCTAACAGTAAGTCACTTTATGGCAATGACAAAAGCTGAAAGTTGTTTTAATTCAGTGTAATCAGTATTGTTGACAAATTTCATATAAATTAAGTAATCCCTGAACAAAACTTATATTATTCCCGTGAAATTAAGAAATGTTAATTATTGTTAAAATTAGTGTAGAAAAGAGATTTCTGTTAAAGTATACTGTACGAGGGATGCCTGTTACATTTCGGGAATAGATAACAGAAACTAAAATTAATCATATTACATGGTTTATTGTTTTTCAAAATTTTCTCCATGAAGATCATACACTTTTTCATGCACTTGAACCAGTTTTCGAATAACTTTTTCCACTCCGATTGAGGTACCTTCAAAATATGCATTTTGAAAGCATCAATCGCTTCTTCAGCCGTCGAAAAACGTTGACCACGTAATTTTTGTTCGATGTGCGGAAACAAAAAGAAGTCATGGGTGCCGAATCAGGGTTGTACTAGTGACCCATCAATTCAACTTCTTTAGTTGCCAAAAACCTCTCTTGTTTGAGTTGATGTGTGAGAGCTCGCATTGTCCTGGTGGAGAATGATCCATCTTCGGCGGTTGGTTTTCCTTTTTTTCTGAATACTTCTGGCAAACAAATGATTGTGTACCATTCAGAATTGACCGTTTGACGTTGCACCAATGGTACAATTGCCACATGTCCGGTTTTTCCGAAGAAACAGGCAACCATTTGCTTCGAAGTGCTTCGTGCGCGAACAACTTTTATTGGATTTGGCTCATATTGAAAGGCCCACACAGTCGACTGCTGTTTACTTTCGGGGTGATAGGCATAGATCAATGATTCGTCACCTGTTACGATGTCATAGACATGTTATGAAGTACCGTGATCGTATTTTTAGAGCATTTCGTTCGACCAATCCACACGATTTTTTTTGGCCGATTGTCAAATTATGTGGAATCCAACGCGAACAATTTTTTTTGACGGTCAAATATGCAATATTGAATGTATGCTGGTCCCACTAATACCCAAGGATAGTTCAATCTCACAATACGTCGCATGCAGATCTTGAAATATCAGTTCACGCACAGCATCAATGTTTTTCGGAACAACAACTGATTTTGGACGACCTTCGCGAAATTTGTCAGTGAGTGAAGAACGACCACGATTGAATTCGGTGTAGCACCGGTACACAGTAGTTTTTGATGGTGCTTCATCACCAAATGCCGAATTAAGTTCATCGATGCACTGTTGTTGAGATAAATTATTTGGCCAAGATGATTTTTTTAATTCACTGTAAGTAACATAAATATCACTTGTACGTCAAAATGTTCTGAGTAAGTATACTGTCAAAAAAGCCGAAATTTTCGATACAGCCGTCAATTGTCAGGTGTGGAACGCCTTTTCCTGAAATATAAAACGCATCCCTCGTACTACAGATATACATTGTACTATCTTTGACAGCCAGACTGTCACCGTTATGTTACAACTCAGCAACAGTGCCGAGTATGTTCGGTTGCCTTTTCGCACTAACACTATCACCACTGATACTCTTCTGTATCAGTCTACTCTCTTAATCGACTGACGACCTCTCGTTTGTGAAATAGGCACATTGCTTTGGTAAAGACTTATAACTTGGATCACCAGCCAAATTTTTTTTTTTATAAAAGCTATCAAGAAGTGAGATATTGAAGCATTCAATAATATCTTGTAGGTAGATGCACTCATTATAAGAAAGAGAAACAACATGGTATTTCCGAACTTGAAATGACCCGAACATTTTGAGGCGGTTTATGATATTCGTTAAAAAGTAAAAATCCTTAAAATTGTATTTTTTAATCAGATTTATCTTTGCGGTTGGGTGTTATTATTTAACTCTAAAAATGTACTTAAGTTATTAATTTCACAGCCAATAGTTGTTGTCTGGATGAGAAGACAACAGGATATATTATTTACATACTAACTGCTTTGTAATGAAAAAATTACTCCTTTCGCTTAAAAATAGCAACTCCGCCGATCATAGTAAACGTGTGGTACTTACTGTGTCCGCAGCGTAAACGCAGCAGAAGTTATGGACGAAGGTAGATGAAGCCCTTTAATTATTTCTTGCCACAGTTTCTTATTTATAACGTCCACTAAACCTCCTCTCGCAATAACCAGGTTGTACAATTCATATAGATCCAAAACTGATTTTGCCATAATGGGTAGCCTATTGATTGGTGTTCCTGTAACAAAATAATTATCTTAAGCATGTTTCAAGACGGCCATTGTATTCAGTTAGCACATATAAACGTCGATCATTTAGGGAAGATTATAAATAAAAAAGATCCAGTCTAGTTGGTATAAATAGTTTATATGCTATCGTAGATTTGAGCAAAATAATTTAGTGCCCATCAAAAAAATTACACAAGCATTTAAATAAAATCATATCATTTTGATTCTGAAGGTACTTATTTCTGAGAATTATTAAATCGTAAGTGTTGAAACAGAGCCAGACTATTAAAGGCACATATTTTTAAATGTGACATTTCCTAGACATTTATGTTTAACATATCATCATTTCAAACAGTATTACTGGCATATTTACTAATTAAACAGTATTTTAGTCGGGCAACTGCGCATTAGATAAGATTGAAGCATCAAAGTAATCAGAGCAAAACGTACGAATTTGATTTACCGATCTAGGTATTTCGAAATATATAACATACGTACCGATGCCAAATTATCGTTCTATTTTTTTAAACATTGTACATCCATGTTAATTATAATCTATAATCGTAAAGAAATTTCTGCCAATTTGCGAGGTAAAAGAGAGAATCAGACGCAATTCAATTTTAATTTTAATAAATTCCCTGGCCCGGTTTATTTTAGTATTCTATAAGAGAATTCACACGGTTTCTGTTAGCAAAGATTAATGTGGTGGCTAAATTCTAATAATTCACCCGTCGAGATGTGAATTTTGATATAATCGCTTTTAATTTTTTTATATGGACGACGAGCGCTTGTTTACAAAATAAATCGCCCGTACTCAAAACAAAATATTCTTATTCCCGTGTTTCTCCTCTTCGCGGTTTTTGCCGTCGGAGAAAGCAAGAGGAATGATATTCGTATAAAACACATTTAATCACACTCTAAATGCTTATAGTATAATCGGACATAATGACAGCGGTTTTTTATTGGAGTACGGCCAAAATTTTGTTTAGTAAAGGAATGCTGTCCTTTTTATTTAGGAGAGACTACGACTTTTTTCTAATACACATACGCAAAGGAATTTATTTTTTTATTTTTGAATTATAGGACATATTTTTATAACAAATTATTCTTTGCATGATTTTTATTATACTATTCATTACGCTACATTAAACTATATTAAAGTTTGTCGATGCATTTAGATTCTTTGAATTTCCCAGATAATTTAGTAATTTTAAGTAAGCTATAAAAGGCGAGAATTCCCAAAATAACTATACTAGAGGTTTGCTTACAATTTTGCTCAAATTGTTTTCCATAATAATTTTGATCGGAATTTGTTATTGCGTTCGATTTACGCTATGTAACTACACTGAAAAACGCATTTGGTCGAGACAACAAAATCTACGTTTAAATACGGGAAACCAAATATTATATTGTTTCAAATAAATATATAGTTGGAACAATGAAGCAAATGCTATAACAACTACATGCTTTGTTATTTCTACTAATACTTATTTCAAAGAACATTATATTTGTTTTCCCGTATACAAACGTAGATTTTCTTGTTTCAACCAAATGCGTTTTTCAGTGTAGTTACATAGCGTAAATCGAATAATAGTCTTCTAGCACAAATGAAATTATATTTCGTCTTTGCTTTGCAACCAAAAACTTATTACAGATGTAATGGAGTATCTCCGCATTATCTACGCAACTCCATGTTGTTATCTGTAAAGATACGCAGAAATACTATTCAAACTTTAGATAAAAATACAATATTTTACCAAATATCTGTTTAGGAATGTTTTTTTTTTTCAATTCTGGCTTTTCCGCCTTTCGTTTCACATATGTACCTGTTGCGAATATAACAATATATAACATGCTACTATCACTGCTGGAGATTTTAATTAATGTAGAGCTTAATAAATTCAAGTTAAAGCAGCAATAGTTTTCAAAAAGGAACTTTATACATTTTGCAAACATTTAGTAATTGCATCAGATTGGGGACAAATCATTTCTTACGACAAGTTTCCCTTCAGCATCTTTTGCGTGAAACGAGGTTCATTTCTCAAAATTTCAAGGCACCATGATTTTAAGTGCTACAAATGGAGTTAAATATACATACAAGGGACAATCATTCCGCCAATAAAGGCGCGTTCATATTTGATCTATGGCCTTGTATATATGGATATACAGCCTAATCAATCTTTATTAAAATATAACTATCCTTTTGTCCTTTTAAGGTAAATGATTGCAGTTTGAAGGACTTAAACTCGGTTATGAAACTGTATTTTTGGTTTTATTTAATTAATTCAGTGCATCATACATGATTGTCTACGATTGGCTAAAGAAGAAGTTAAAATGCTGTAGTTTAAAATATATAAACTCAAAACTACAGTTCCATGTTACTATAATTTAATTAAAATTCCCAATTTTAACTGAATTTGTTTTTCTTTCAATTTACTTTACTCTAGCATATTGAAATATGTATTTAATATAGGTTTGTTAATGCACTGTAAGCATCGCACATAGAAAATCGCGTCGCATTGGTTTTAATGTTTTAGCGTCAGATTTATGAGAGGCACACGTATATGAAATGGCTACCAAATATAGCCAATACCAAATACGACGTCGAGAACACCAGGACAACCACCTAACAGATGCGAGAGCTAGTATCGGCATCCCAAAAATAACTCGACACGTGGGTAATGTTGAATAATACAGCACTAGATCCTGAAGGAAAAGGAAAAGAAAGAAACATTTTGTTGGAATGGATCTTGTGGTTAGCAGTTAAAAAATAATACAACCATCGTTGGGGTAAAAGGACAGGAAAAGAAACGTTTTAGTAACACTTACCACACCCGTCGGGAAATGTTTGGTTTTCTGCCTACCCAATGTTACTAAATATATATATATATATATATATATATATATATATATATGTACACTAACAATGTTTTGCTACCTTTTTTTCTAAACTTAAACTTCAACAAGAGAACACTGATTTCTGTCGCCTGAAGACCTCCCGTTACATGGTACAATAACTACTGGAAAGTCAGCTTTAATTTCAGAGAACCGACCCGTTGATGTGCGTTATTCTGTCAACAGCCATCACCTACCAATACCTTAAATCATACTTATTCATCTCAGTGACGCATCAGCGTGTGCGACATGCGGTATGCTGAGACTAAGCAGTCCTGCCCATATGTTAAACGTACATACATAAATGCCGAAGTGCCTTTACGAGGCCGTATAATCAATCGACGAGTTCAATACTTCAATGCGGCGATTGCGAACTTTACGGTGCCTGATTTACATATTTACAAGTGTGTGTAATGTGCGTCGTAAAAGCTTGGCATAAAATTTTGCCGAGTTGGTACCACATCATTTGCAAGCTTAATAAATGTAGTTCTAGTGTCTTATCTTTTATCAACACCGTTAGCCCGAGACAGCAGTTCCCGAGGCGAAGATGAGGGATGGCAAGCAGCAACGCTTTTGATTTACATACATGTTATGTGCAATTTTTTTGTTGTTGTTTATTGTAAATTGTAAATAAATAAATATTAAGATTATTTTCAATCAACTAGTGCGTGCATAGGGAGCGGAAGTCAGAATAAGAGTCAACTATGAATTAGACCAACACATTGAAAATGATATAGTAAAGAAGATAAAGGAGTAAAGAGTGAAATTGCTGGGGCATGTGTGGGGGACTGGACCGGAAGCAACATTGTTCTGAGTGATGAAGTGGAAACCCGGAGAAGAAGACGAAAGAGAAGAACCAGAACCGAGAAAAACTTGGTTGCAGGAGGTGTCGTTGGATTTGAGAAAGATGGGAATTGAAAACTGGAAGCAGAAAGCTAAGAATAGGGGGATATGGAGTTGCATAAACGAAAGAGCTTATACGACCAACTTCAATCGGATTTTATTAACGTATTCGAATAACCATTCGTTGCCCAACGGGAATTACGAAATCTAATCGAATTTTACGCCGGAGTTTCCGCCAACTTATTGCTTTGTTTAAAGAAATGTAAATAAAATGAAATCGTTTCTATATTCACGGTTATTTTTACTAATGATAGTATTAGCTTGTAAGGTTAGGAGGTACATCAGTATAGCAGTAATAGTAGTAAATCAATAGAAACTCATATTCAACTAATGTGTGGTAAGAAAATAGCATCTACGTACCCTACTAAAATAAATTATTAATAATATTATATTAATATGTGGTGTACATGCAAAATCGAGTGATAAATACCTACCTACATATGACTTATGACATATGACCTATGACCTTGCCACGTTACTTTTGATCAATATACAAAAAGTACCTACCTAATCGTGTTAAATCTTATACCTTTAATATGCATGTGTATCTACATACTAACAATGTTCTTTCATAGAGACGGTAACGCCTAGAGTACGTTCACTTTACATATTTCCCTCCAGTCGGTCGTCGGTCGCTGTTATTACTACATTTGTTTTGTTATTATTCTCGTTGTGATTATAGTACTAAAGTGAGAAAACGTGAGATCATGCAAACGCCGCGCCGGACAGAATCCGTAAAGTCGTATGCTACGTGTATAGGGTATTTACGTTAGAAATATACGTGCCGCGGCTCCGGGTGAGTTCTCAAGCGTTCCACCGCGGAATAGTAATTCAAATTGATACGTTTGTCTAATTGTTTGTGAATACCTCCGTGTCCGGTACGGAACGCTATCGGCTAGAGTTCTAAAATTATTGATGCAATTGTGTATAATGAGGTAGGTTTCGTTGAAGAAGGTTTTCTATTACGTTTTTCTCTCTTTCGTCTGCGTTTCTTCTTATTCTATTCGACTGCATATCTTTAGCTCGTTTAAGTTAAAACAGTTCCACGATAGAATATGGAAAATTATACCTGGTGTGTATAATATCTTTTAATAAAATTGCTATGCGTGGCTGTCGTTAATGGTATGCATAAATACGAACGCGTGTGACTCAATATACCAGCGTGGTATTGATTTGTTCAAGTTCTCACTTTTATTTCTTTCATCACGTCTATACTGGGATCGCAGTATTTCAGATTCATAGCTTTTGTTAAATTGTTCATTAATAGGATTTAACAAAACCTAATTTTGATTTTCCTCCGGCTAATTCTTCCTCCTTAAGAACTATTGTCAAGATTACTACTACTATTTTGCTCTCGATTGTATTGTAACATAACTCTAGTAGCAACCAACCAAAGAGTAATTAAACTCCGTTATTAAATGTTTTCATATGTTAATTCTATACATCCGTATGTATATGTTATATTCGCAATTTACAGGAACCTAGGAACCTGGAGAATTTCTTCTTTGATGCCAATTTTATATAAGCTTTGCAGTTTTCACTAAGGATGGCAACATAGTTGCCGAAATACGTACTTAGAGTTATTTATTCAGTTGCACGGACCACACATTCTAAAAGTTAGTGCTCACCCATCTGTAGCCAATTTGTTCCTAGTACCAAATAAATCCTGGTTATATTTCAAAGCGGTAAACCCTAAATCTTGTGCCCAACATGGACAATTTCGGCATTATGTTAACTCCTATGAAATTCCAATGCATATTTTTATGTTCTACATATAGAAAAATTTCCATGAAGTGAATAGTATGCTACATGATGTAGCTATGTTTGCGTATATGCTGTTATGATCGTTCTCACCACCTGTGTTTTTGTTGATCTTATATTATCGTTGTCGAATTTGTCTGCAGTATACGCTACCGTTACATATTTCCGTTTTGAACTTCCCAAGCAGCACAATTCAAATTTGCCGCAATTATTTTTAGTAACTTCAACTTAAAGATATTAAAATACCCAT
>JARFOC010020618.1:0-10155 GCA_031763485.1 Osmoderma eremita
AATAACTTGTAGACTGTGCTTAGTAATGTTATTTGCCTATAATTCTCGCACCTTGTGAGATCTCCCTTCTTTGGAATAATAATAATAATATCGGTTTATTTGCCCAACAGCCCAAGGCCCAATTACAGGACATATAAAGAAGTACGAGTACATATATCAAAATACAATTAACTAACAATAACAAGAAATCAATACAATTTTATGACCATACCATTACAGAAAAAGGAAATTAATAAATAATATAAAAACTAAAAACTAAGGGCAATTAACTTCTAACACAACCAATGAAAACATCTGCATAAAATAGATTTGCATTCTGAGCCATGTGCGTAAGTGGAGCCTTGAGAAATAGATTAGTTTTTGGGGTGGGATATGTAAATGTTGACACAAAGCGTGACGACACTCTAGGGGACATTAAAGTTAACATTAGATGATGGTTTTATATAGTGTAAACAAGAGTGTCAAATCAACGTATACAATATAGACGTTAAGCTATCGAAAGTCTTGTTTGATTCATAGAAAAGCCAAACCCCAACACTTTTTTTTCACCAGCTTCATACTGAAAGCCTACAACCACCCTCTCCCGCAACTTTTTTCACAATGGAAAGGGGTGAATCGACTGGTTGAAAAAGTTTTCTTCGAGAACAGAAGATTCTTGCTTTCCCTACGAGCGTACTTTTGATGTTCCATTACGAGTGGAGCCAGGGGGCGCTATTATGTTTGCTGCGCTGCGTACACGTCAAAATACTTCTGGAATACTCCACTAAATGGAGCGTCGTTGAAAAGTTGAGAGGTAAGGGTATGCGAGCTATTTAAGTGCGTGGGGAGCTCGACGCACGAAGACCCGGTCTGAAATAATTAAGGCCGGACCCTCGCCTCACCGTAATTTTCGGATCGGAATGCGCAAAGGACGACAGGTACCCTGTAAGCGTAGATTTTTCTCGTAGATACAACTTGGAACGACGCGAACCTTAATTAGACCGTTCGTCCGACGATATCCGGGGAGGGGGGTCTTTTCTAGTTTATCCTTCAAAGATAGGAATCCTGCTTTTTTTAATTTAAAAAGGGGAAAGCTACGACAAGGAGAGGAAAAAGAAATCTGGCGAGAAATAAATTCAAATGGCGAAGTAATTGGAGGCAAATTCCTCGACAATTTATATATTTAATTTCCTAAACGTGGATGGAACGAACGTCTAAACGTCTTTGGAATTGTTTAAAGATTGCTTGCTCCTATTTGTTCTTCTTGCGTTGGCTTTCCTAATTTTGAGGCGCCATTCTCTCATTTGATGCACACATTCCTCGAGGAGAATTATTTTTTTCCATATGTTCCTGGGCCGTCGTCAACCAGATAGTCAAAGGTCTGTTACATCCATTTTCCCTTTTTTGTGGTTGTAATGGGCATAATCACAAATGATAGATCCAAGATATCTGAATCTCTTATCTCTAGGACGGTATTTTCAAAGACAAGACTTGAGGAGAGAGGGCGTGCCAAAATTCTTGACCCACCAACACAAAATACACCGAATGGCGGCGGAAATGGAGCTTTTAACGCGCTATCGTCAGGAAAACGGATTTCTAGAGTCTATAGTTACAGGAGACGAAACGTGGATACACCACCATATCGCCGAATCAAAAAAGACTCGATGACGTGGAAGCATCCGAGTTCATCAACACCGAAAAAATTCAAAGTTAAACAGTCTGCAAAAAAGACAATGGCAACTGTCTTCTGGAATATGCCAGGCATTTTGCTCATAGGGTTTTTACCACCGAAAGCGACAATCAACAGCAATATATACCCTACTGAAACAACTAACGAGTTCAACAAATTCTTCACAACGATAGGAAAAAACTTGGCGGTGAAGCAAATCCGAAGAAACAGCAAAAAATCAATAACTACCACTACTACTACTACTACAACAATTGAAATCGAAATATTAGAAATTATAGCCACACTGAAGAAAAATAAGGTTAAGGCAACATTACCATAAAAGTAATACATAATAACAAGAAATTAGCCCCTTTAATATGTCAATTAATAAATGAAATCTTGGATGGCGGTATATACCATCCAGACCTTAAACAAGCTGTAGTTATTCCAATATATAAAAAAGGGATACCATGTGAACTGCAAAACTACAGACCAATCTCCCTATTATCGACATTTAACAAAATTGTTGAAAAGATTATAAAAACTAGAATTGTTGAGCATATAAAGAGACATGATACAATAAGTTCGAACCATTATGCTTTACAACAACTTTACTCAACATCAGCAGCATACAACCTAATAAATTGCTTAAAACAAGAACTAGAAGCCAATAAAATAGTAGCAACGGTCTTCATAGTCATGATGAAGGCATTTAACACCATATCAAAAGACAAATGGATTGAAAAAATGGATTGTTATGGATTTGCTGGCAAAGAGATGAATATAATAAAAACTTATATAAATGAGAGACCGCAAGTAACCAAAATAGACGCAGAACGAAGTAATCTTATGTATGCCGAATATGGTCTACCACAAGTAGGTACACTTCCACCAATTTTATACATACTCCATAAGAACGATCTACACGAGGAACCCCTAGATAGACGAATGCATGCCTACGCAGACGACACATGCATACTGTTTAGTGGACGGAACGTGCGACATATACAGGATAACATTAATACTGACATGAAACTCCTAGAAAACTGGTGCTGTAATAACCTCCTTACTATTAATGAAAACAAAACAGAATTTACGATTTTTAAGAATACAGAAACATACCAAGATATTCACATAACAATAAAAAACCATAAACTAAAACAGATCTAGAACATCACATACTTAGGATTACAAAACAGAACAACTTAAAATGGGACAAACATATACACACACTCATACAAAAAAATACAGGGACAGTAGCTGCAATCAATAAAATCAAACGAATGATACCCATGAAATATAGAAAGCCAATCTATCATGCTATGTTCACAACGAACAATAGCTACCTGATTAACGTTTGGGGAAATACGATTAAACACCTACTTTCAAAACTACAGCACAACAGCGACAACAAAATAAAGTCTTAAAAATGATATACAACATGCCCTATAGTACACTCACGAAAACCATATATAAAGAGACAAAGGAATTAAACATAAATCAATTAGTAGTACCAAAACACGTCTTATTACTACATAAAATTGAATATAAACAAATAAACATTAAAGTGAATATAAAAACAGCTAAAGAGATGCATGACTACAGAACTCGAAGAGTATCCCATATAAGAACGGAGAGATTTAAATGCTCAAAGTATGCGCAAAATCTTACAACTAAAATACTTATAATTTATAACACCATACCGAAAATAAGCTAACGACTACAATATACACAATTCAAAAACAAAATAATAGATATTATAAGCAATACAGAGAAATAAGCAGAAATCAGATTAGATAACGGGCAACAATAGTACGAAAAACAGAAAGCCCTCACTTCTAGTAGCGATGAGTGTGAATCGTATGTGATAGATGTGCTACTTATAGTTTCTAAATGTACACAGGCAGTTTTAACTATGTAAATAAATAAATAAATTTATTGTCAAATTCTCGAAAAACTACACAAAGACATTCGGCAGAAAAGAAGAGGAAGGTTGACGAAAAGAATAACGTTGTTGCATGGCCATGCAAGACCGCACACCTCAAATTAGACGAAGGCATTGCTTCAGAACCACAATTGGGAAGTTATTGTCCATCCGCCCCATATTCCAGACCTGGCTCCTTCTGATTTTCATTTGTTTGGGCTGTTGAAAGCTCATTTGTCGGGACGACGAAGTTCAAGAGGAAGTACGGCAATATTTTACTAATTTCGATCGCACCTTTTACGAAGAGGGTTTACAGAAGCTTGTGCCTTAACATTCGCGGCGATTATGGTGAAAAGTATCTAACAGTTCACGCTATTACTTATTGTTAGTGTATGTTTGATTTCTACAAATAAACTAGTCTGTAATTCACAAATGTATCATAGTAACCGGACATCCCTCGTAGTTCATAACGATATTGTAGGTGGCTAGGAGAACTTCCCTGGTGGATCCCACATTGAGGTAAAAACTTTTGATTAAACCCGCTGGACTCCGAAGGCCTGAACTATACTGTATTCGCCCTGTACAATCTTTACCGTGGATTCTCATAGAGTGGAATATTTAATTGAATTTTCATTTCATTTTGAAGTCCTTTATAGTACATAATTGCTAATCTGCTTATATTTAAAGAGACATCATCTATGCCTAAAGATAGCTACGACTCTTTAACAAGATTTGACATAATGTAAAAGCGCAGGTTATATACACATAAGCATGTCGTGTATTGAGAGATAGGATTATTCCAAAATATCGCCTCGATATTTCACTATTATTACGGCCTTAACATGACACGGCCGCCCAAAATCTAATTTAAAGCCGCCACAATGGCGCCATCCTGTGTACAGTGTCGGATTTGACATGTGTGTATCGTGTAAGCATAAATTAACTCGCACATAACGAGACACAATAGCTTTTCTTCCCTAAATGACGCAACCACACACAAAGAAACAACAAAATCTATTATGACCACCCCCTTTTTTTTTTGCTTTGTTAGATGCGATCAGCAAAATCATAATTCGAAACCTATTTTAATATATACGCGCGGTAAAGTCAATATACTTCTGTAGTGAGTACAACAAAACGACTGCAGATGGCGCAAAATTCAATCCATTCCAACTACCCGCCTAAAAACAAGTAGGGTGTAATATAATCGGTCTGCAATTATCTAGAAATCCAGGCGTATGTACTTATAGAGTTTAGCATCCATAGTTCATGGAATTGAGAAATGGGAGAATTACCGCACAAACACCACTCCGATGAAGTGGAAGATATAGACAGCTGTTTGTGTTCGAGTGTTATTGATGAATGTTAACGCAACTGGACCATTGGGGAATTACATGTTCTGCATGCAAAACCAGCCTCTTCGAATTGGGTGTGTTCAAACAATTGTAAACAAAAAGCCATTACATAATTCCAAGTTTAAAGAGAGTAGGTACATAACGGCTAACAAATTAAAAGCCTTATGCTATGTACAAGAACATATTTTGAAGATGTAAATTATTTAAATAAGTTATTATTTAGATATCTTGCTTGAAATACATAAATAAATATTTTGCTTGAGATACAAGTTATGACAGGTCTTCCAAAAAAATGAGTATCAAGAAATTTGAATTTCCCGCGCACTTGACTTGACGCCTATCATGTACTGAGAAATTGGCAGCGCGTGTCAGGTTTGCAAAATTAATAAATTTAAGTCTACCACATTTTAATAATTCCAACTAGGGTTTGACGGTTTTTCAACCCCGGTTTTGAAAAACCGGTTTCTAAATTAAGAAAACCGGTTTAAAATAAATGAAATTATTATGTAAAAATTAATTTTTAACTTATTCGATTTGCTATTCACGCTGTTCTATTTTTTCAACGTTGCGAAGTGCGTTGGCCAGCGCTTGTGCATTGTGCACTGCGCACGTGGAAAAGACGTGCCCAACCGACTTATTTTATGTTAGTAGATATGTGCAATCCGTCACGAGTCACGACAGGTTCGCTTAATCTTGTAAAGTGAAAACTGGAAACAAAAATATATACTTAGTTGTTAAAGTTGGTAAAAATAACGAAAGTATTAAGTATGTTTCTAATTTCTATGTGTGTACTTTCTATTTTACATTTTAAAACTTTAATTGTATTATATAAATTTCTTCTTAATTAATGTAAAATAAAAAGTTCTGGCTTCTGTGTAATGGGATTTTAAATAAAACACAGGGTGTTAAAATAATCCATATTTTCTTTCGCCACGTTTCGACATTAATTATGTCTTTATCAAGCTTCAGAAATAGGTTAAGCAGATGCGTGTTTTTTCAAAATTCCTACAAAATGTGTAGATTTCTTTAAATTACATTAATAGTAATAGTTAAAATAATAAAATTGTAAAATAAACTTCAAAAATATTTATTTAATAACTTTAATTTCATTTTTAGATAAAAATGAATAAGTCGGAAGTTTGGGGTAGTTTCAAAAGGTTAGGGATAGACACGGCAATCGCCAATCATTGTAATAAAATGTTGAGCTGCAAAGGATCATTTACGAGCAATCTACATAATCATTTGAAAGCAGTTCATAAAATAGTTATCGGAAAGAAATCAGAAACGAATGGCGAATAAGAAACGCCTGAATCTGTCTCTTCTTCAAAAAACAAAGGAATATTTTGAATTTTATGAAAGTGAAAAGGAGTACTTTAGAAGAAATCATATCAAAACTTGCAGCTATGGATGCATTTTCTATTAATAGCATTACAAATAGCTCATTCATACGAGGGTCTCTTCAACAACAAGGATATTCATTACAAAGAAACAACTTTAGAGTAATGGATCTCATGCGTTTTATGACAATGCCAAACGTAAAACTATTATTGAATTAGATTCAATAAAAAATAATAGGAAAAAAATCTCTATAACTTTAGCCGAGTGGACTAGCAAAAAAAAATCATATATATTTAAACATTAATGTACACCACTTGTCAGAAGATTTCAATTTGGGATTAGTGCCAATACCTGGTTCCTGTGATGCTCAGAGAACTTTAGAATTGGTATTTGAAAGGCTACAAAATTTCAACTTGAAACTAGAAACTGACATAGTTGCAGCAACAAATGATGGTGCTGCTGTTATGACAAAAATTAGTAAATTATGCTATTCACATGCCACCCACTTAGCAGTTACTGATGTGTTATATAAACATAGAGAAATGGCTGAAGCTTAAGCCGAAGTAAATGTTTCAAGTGAAGAATCGGAAGATGAAGACGAATACGAATATAACGCTTATGAAGATTCTCTTTATTATGTTGGTAACCGAGAACATCCTATTCCTATTTTGTCTGACAATTGCAATCAGTTTCACAAATTAGAAAAATTTGTAAGTGTTTTAATCGCCAGTAAAAAAACACCATTCTTCAAAATTATATCAAACAAGAAAAAGGAAAGGAATTAAATTTAATTCTTGACTGCAATACAAAGTGGAATAGTATAAACGACATGATTGGAAGATTTCTGGCAGTAAAAGAAGGTGTTGTTTTAGCATTGAATGATATTGGTTCTTCTTATATGTGGAATGAAGCTCAATATCCTAAACATTTGGAACTTCATAAAGTCTTGGGACCGATTCGTCTAGCAGCTGAAGGCTTAGGGCGACAAGATACCAATTTATTAACAAGCGAAGGTATATTTGAATTTCTGTTAAATCAACTAAAAAATTTAAACACTGAAATAATAAGTGAAATTATTATATGCTTTAGAAGAACAAATTTAAGAATGAAGACAAGTAGAATTCGCAACTCTTTTGCCCTATTTGCAAAATCAACAAAAACATTTCCAGTTCAGCAAAGAAATCTAGTGTACTCACTTTAGCTTCAAAAACCGAAATTATTAAGTTATCTGGAGAGATATTGTCTAGATGACTTCCAAATTCTTATGTGGAAACCGATTCTGATGAAGAGCAAATCGAAGAAACTCTTCATCAGAGTAATGCTTTTTTAAAGGAAGCCATGGAAAAATCAATTTATAAGTTTCTTGAAGACCCTGAAGAAAAACTTACAAATCCAAAGACAATGAAAGCTGAATAAAAGAGCCAAAAACTTAGATTTGTAATTTGATTCCCTGAAAACTATAAGATAAAATAAAAACAAGACTTAGCCACCGTTCAGTGGATATCTTATGTTTTATAAAATCCTATTTTCTTAGGAGAAATTAAAATTAGTGAAATAAATATAAATATTATTTGAAATTTGAAATTTTTGTTATTTTTTTTGTTGGTTTTCGTTATTTTGTGTAAGTAATGTGTAATCCTTAATTTTTTTTATATCTTCACTTTGATATTGATTTCGTTTTTATTTTATATAAATTAAATAAAATATTTTTCCCTATTCTATTTTTTTTGACAAAAATTCGAAAACCGGTTTTTTGGGAATCTGGAATTCGAAAACCGGTTTTTCAAAAAGTAGGTTTTTGTATAAACCCTAATTCCAACCTCAGCTTTTATTATAAATTATTATAAATAATTACGTCCAGATTTTGACAGACGAACTAAACCGTATCAGTACTCATTTCCAATCTCCGTATCTTCCCTCTCCTTTCCTCTCCCACAATACCTCATCGTTAAGTCTAATCGAGCGCGCACAACGAACGCATCCGACCGTATCGAAGTGGAGGGGGGTGGTGGTTGGGGCTTCAAGCAACGTTATCGCTCCTCTACGCGTATTACAAGCGGACTACCACACATATAAGTAGAATCGCCGATGTTCGTATTGCGCGCATTAGTGGAATTAAGTACTCGACGCTAATGCGATTAGAGCGTAACCGTACGGCGTAGGAGGCGAATTACCAATTGCGGAGGATTCATTCTAATAATTGACGTAAATACTGGAAAATGAGGATGGTAGTGGTGGGTTGTAGTATGGTAGATAGTTACGTAGACGTCAGTAGACTAAGAGCGGATCTCGGGATGGGATTATACGAATATAGAGTTATGTGGAATATTAATTCATGTTCTGTAGTCATTGGAAGCAAGTATTACCAAAAGATATAAATGGAAGACCTACGTGCGAGTTCGGGTTCTATAATTATGTATGTAGTCGATATAAAAAATTCATTCTTCTTTAAACTCAAAAACATTTCCCCCAAGCGTTGGCAAATCTCCGCAAAAATAGTAACTGAAGACATATTGACTCCAAACATGTGTGGAGGCATTGCGGATAGCATCGACTTTGGTACTCACAAGAGCAACAACACCGGCAAATGTCAAATTCAGACTTAAATGAAACTTTAAAGACTCTATGAGTACCTTGGTGTAAGAATCGCCCGATTTTGGAATCGAGCCCCCTCGAGCACCTCTACCCAACTAGTTCCCCAAGGCAAACACCATCACAACAACATTTTAAGCGGGTTTCAACTTGATTTTGTCGGGGCAATGGTGTTGTGGGGGTTTTTGATTTTACGCAGGGCATTCTTTCGGCATTAGGAAAGCCACCAATTTCTTGTTGCGTTTTACTAAAAAGACTTGTGGTTCTGACCCACCCCCAGATGGGGTGTTAAGTCATTATATATTGCTATGGTCTTTATCAGCATCTTGTCGTTTCATTGTTATTGTTCAGAGGCGTGAGCCACGAAGCAATCGGTACCATCGAATTGTTGATCATCTGGGTTAATTGAATATGCACAAGACTGCCACCTATACGATTGTTATTTGAAATATAACATTGGAGATTCCATTAATATCCGAGGCTCAAACGGTAAAAATGGTCTCTGTTTGGTAGGGAGTAAGGGTAATATGAGGCCAGCCAGCGACAAGAAATGGGCATAAATAATGTTACTAAAATCAAAAAATACTTTATTGTTTTATAACTTGTAAATTAACACATTTATTATACATCACACAACACTACACCACAGAAGGGTTTTAAACTAGTTTTACGCACCACATCACGAATCTACCAGACGAAGAACGACACGCCAGAATCACGAGGGCGCTCAAGAGGGCCGCATATACAGTATAGTGAATAAACCGTTCGACAATGCAATTACATCACAGTACAGTAATAATGGATTGTCGTGGTGATGATGACAGGGATATTGGATGGTTGCGAGAGTAACGGGGAGAAGGAAAATAAACAAATTAAAAATTGTAAAAGTCAGAAAAAGTAATGTTTGTGAGCAGAGAAATAAAGAAAAGATAGTAAGAAAAAGAGTGGTGAGGAGTGATGAGGAAAGTGAGGTGAATCAAGTATTGGAAGGAGGATACATACACAAATTATATCTTATAAGGTATTTGATATTAATTTATTCGTTAAATTATATGTGCGTATTATTGGGAAAGTAACATTTCGAAATTTTCAAACACATCTATAGGTTTCTTGATATAATTTAGAACGATTACAATTTTTGATTAAGTCACTAAAATATTCATTAGCAATTGTCAATTAATTGACATTCAGAAACTGTCAGGCTCGTGTCAATTTGACATGTACAACAGAACCTGAGTTTATAAATATTACTATTATTATTTAAAATTCATTGCTTAAATTATTTTATTAGCATTATG
>JARFOC010020629.1:0-34736 GCA_031763485.1 Osmoderma eremita
GATGGCAACTTAGTTGCCGAAATGCGTATTCAGAGTTCTTTACTCGACAAGGTGGTAAGGGGTATTTTTTAACTTAACTTTAATATCTAGAATAATCAATAGTATCAAGTCTACTTCTATTAGTCTAGATCAGTGGTTCCCAAACTTATAATGCTCCGCGGACCCCTTCTCATACCAAAAACCTGACCATAAACCCCCAAGTGAAATAACTCCATTTTTTTCCCAAAGAGATGGGCCTGGAGTACTTTCCAGTCGGCAAAAATATCACGTGGATTTTAAAAATTTACGGCCAATAAGTATTCTCCCAGTTATATCGAAAATTTTGGGAAACAAATAATGTTTTTCCTCCAAATCCCTGATTTTGTTACCAAAAATACACTAGTTCCACCAATACAATCTGATTCCAGAAGTGGCTACATAGATGTGAAGCTGCGCTCTTGGAAGTAACAGATGGCATCATTGCTTCAACGGATAAGGGTCTTGTTATTGGCCTTATTGGAGTTCTCCAAGGCTTTTGATACTGTTCAACGCCAAATTTTAATTTCATTTTACAATCAATTCCATTTTACTTCAAACAGATTTCGGCCAATATCTGACATACATATATCTTTAATATATTTGTATACTTAGATTCCAACTAACTTGTCAATAATTTCCTTAAAGATCGTAGACAATGTGTTGCCATACATAATAAAATCTCTTCATCAAAATATGTCAGTCATGATATACCACCAGGCTTAGTTGTGGCTCCGTTTCTATTTCCTCTATACAAAATATTCCCAATTAAGTCGATTATTCATCAATCCACATGTATGCTGATGATATACAATTTTATAAATTCTAACCTCAAATATAAAAATTAAAAGTTAAAGATTTTCGGTAAATGACGAAACCACATGAGTGGCTTGTATATCACAACAAGGATTTTTTTGGTGTAAGTCTTAATAGTATATTAAAAAGCTAGTTTCATAATGACGTTTGACAGTATGAATTCAAGGTTAAAAAACAAGTGGGGTGGCCACGAGTTTCTTCTTCTTCTGCTTTAATGTCTTATAAAACGTGACTTTTATGCTATTTATTGCAATTAGTTTTTTTAATTTCTCTATTTGTGAAAATAAAAAGAGAAAAATTTGATAATATAAGGGAAATTTCGTGGCGGTTGGTACCATGCGCATAGTTTGGCGTAAAATTCAAATAGATTGAATTGACCAATTAATTTGACATTTCATTGTTAAATTATTTTATTCATTGTTTAAATTAATTTATGGGTTCTAGAAGTTCTTCATGTACTCCATCAGAAATACTGTAAATTGCTGAAAATGCAGTTACTAACTTATTTCCGGAGAAGCCTTATACACTGTATGAATGAAAAGCGGTATCAAAATTTTGGAAAATGGTCCAAAGAAAAAGGAATTCTTCATATTTCTGAAAACGTTTTACTTGCGTACTTCGAAATGCTACGTAAGAATTATAAATCGTTATCACTATGGTCAATTTATTCGAAGTTAAGATCGTTTTTAAATATACATAGAAATGTGGACATATCTAAATATATGAAACTTCAAGCATTACTAAAGCGGCTATCAAAAGGCTATCAAACAAAAGAGTCTAAAATTTTAGAATAGGAAGACGTTCATAGATTTTTAAGAGAAGCGGATGATAAAATATACTTAGCTATGAAAGTGAGTGTTAACTTTATTCTATCAACTTTTGTAAATAGCTTGTATTCTAGGTTATTTTGATAATGGGATACAATGGAGCCTGCAGACGAGAGGAATTAGTTATGTATGTGTGGAAGATCTTCAATATAAATCCGATTCCATTATAGTCAGTGTATAAAACAAAAAACAATGTTCCCAGAATGTTTGCAGTAACTGATGTAAACTGTACGGAACTAATAAGAAAAAATAACAATCTTCGGCCTAAAACATTTACCTACAAACGTTTTTTCTAACTTATCGTCATGGTTATTGAATTAATAGCCCTATTGGTATTAACACTATGGGAAATATTCCTAAAGAAATTGCCAGTTTTCTTCGTTTACCGGATCCTCATCTTTGTACAGGACATTGTTTTAGAAGGTTTAGAGCGACACATACAGCAAACAATGGAGGTGATATTTTGACCATAAAACGATTAGGTGGTTGGAAAAGCTCGGCTGTTCCTGAAAACTACGATAGAATAATATTGATGTCGGAAATATGTGTGCACAGAAAAAGAACGTTAATTTACCAAGATGTTCTGGGAATGGTCCACAGTTTGAGAGTGACTTTTACCCGAAAAGAAACAATATCACTATCACAGGGAATGATAATATTCAACAGAATGTCTCTTCTGCACATGGTATTATTACCAATTCAAAAGATAATTCAAACGCAAATATAAATGTATATAATCATTAAACATTTCCAAAGATTAATTAAAATATCAAACCTAAGAGTGTTACTTTCTCTTTGTAATAAACTATTTGCTATTGTATTGCAAATACATGTAACTACAATAAATTTTGTTAATTTAACTACAACCTTAACAGGTCACATTGACATCTCTATTATTGTAGCAATGTCACCAACTTAAAATAAATAAATGTCCCATTTCTAACAGGCAACTAGTGCTGTAATAGACCTTATTACAGCACTGATGAAATAAAAGAGTATGGTTACAGTACTAATTGCAAAAAAAATATTACTTTTACAACTTATATGATAGACTAGGCCGCGAAAAGCGTTACTGGTCACTGAGTTGCAATCTTTGCTTTTCCATATAAGATCTATTTTCTTGACTCGCTGTGTCCTCAAGGCTAATCGCTCAGTACTGGTAGTGTGCTCTTGATTTTATTCTTTCTTGTTCAGAATCATACTCCGTTCAATCGGGTATGTAGTCTTATTCACCAATATCGTCTTTATTAGTTACATATATCCATTTCATCTTCACTAACAAGACCATTTAGCATTATCTTATTTGCTTCTTCTAAGAGTTCTTCAATTGCTGTCATAGATTAAACAAGTTTTACAACACCTTTACTTGAATCGTAATACGATAACCACACAATCTTTTTTATGATGCTCCAACATAACCTATCTATAACCGTTTGAAAATGTTCCCACTGCTTGCATACTAACATGCATACCATAGATACATATGCAGCGTTAGTAGTTATACGGAGAGAGCAAAAATGATTGTCATGGATGAAGTTGCAGTAATTTCATAAGAAAAAGACAAGCAAATATATATACAACAGATAAGAGAATGCAAGACAATGTTGCTGCAAGCTTCAGACATGACAATCATTTTTGCTCTCTCGGCACATTGCTCCTACAAAGTATCAGATATTGTTTAAGCTAGAATAGGTTGGTAATCTTGTCATTACGTGAGAGAAATTATGTTGGTAGGATTGTTCATATATACAAAGTATTAAGAGGGAAAAGAAGCGGGAAAAAATATTATATAAGGGAAGCAGACCTTTGCCGCCCTCTCATTTCTTTATGTCAAAGTAGACGAACACGTTATCTCACGTAATTTAGAGCAAGTGCAAGTTATTCAACAAAGTATACATACAGTACGAATATATCAGTTCAATTACAATTACATATACAGTCCACTGTGTTTTATTTCAAAACGATCCACAACAGATATGATAAAGGGTAACTAAATAAGTTCGTGCTGTTTTTGATGGTAGAATATAAATATTTATCAAGAAATAATCATATATTATTATTCATCATTGTCAATACTCTCTCTCTCTCTCGGACATATCTCTTGCTATGAGGACAGGACTAAGAAGGTTTTGAACGTTGAATTTTTTCTTTTTTCTGACGTATACAATCGCTTTCGTCAGTTCTTACAGTTTCCATAACTGTGGTTATTACCTTGACATTTTCACCTTTCATATTAGAATATCAGTTTGGTGCAAAACTATCCCAAGTCCAAATTTTACATTATCTAAGTTTTATTAAGTTATTTTAAATTTAAATTTTCAATCCCCAATTTCTCGACTCCATAAACATGTGGCTTAGGATATTTTTGCACCAAACCCATTTTGCATACGTCATCGAATACGAAGCGGCTGACTATATACCACGTGCGAGCAAACGAAGAACTTCTTATCGACTCCCACTCAATATAAAAGCCACCTCGTTACGTACAGGAACAAATTAACCAAAAGGAAGCAATCGCAGACTTCCCACTACCACCACAATCCAACGAAGTACCTACTACACAAACGCCGCTTCCTCAATAAACCGCACATGTCAACCTTGTTTGATGTTTCGAGCGTGTGCGATCCAAGTCTGGCGATACGATTCCCTAAATTACATCTGCAAGAATACCTCCCCGTGTATTTCCTATCTTCCACGTTACGTAACTCGATTTAACATCTTTTCAAGCTCCAACACATTTTTACGCGCGTAAATTTGCATTTTCAAAAGCGATTATGGTAAGTGGGAAGAGAGCAAATAATGTCTTGGGAACGGGGAAGAGAGGGGGTTGACATGTATTTTTTTGTTGTCGTGAGCGAGGGTTAACTCAGCTCCAGCGATGAAGATGAGCTCTTAAGATGGATTTAATATTGTTTCAGGTGTATAGAGTGGAATGATTCTTGTGCGAAGCTACGAAGAATGTGCCCTTCATATTTTAGCCGGAATACAATTATCCTTGGCTATGTCTTTGGTGAAAACATTCCACACGCCACAGAAGAATAACCATCAAAATATATCTACGCTTCTAGATAATTTACTGCGCGGATATGATAATAGTGTACGCCCCGATTTTGGAGGTAAATAATTATATATGTACCTACTTAAAAAAAACTTATATATAAATAAAATAACTTGTTTCATCTGAATATTTATTTTTAATACAATTTTACATAAGCATTCTTTTCAAAATCAATTTGTGTTAAACGAAACGTCAGACTCTATAGTTTTCTTTTTATTCGGAGGAGTGAATTCATTTTAATCGTGTGACGCGGTTAAAATTAAATTTAATATTATTGAATCCACATCACAACAAACAATAATGCAATAAAATACCATATTTACCTAACAGCTGTTGCAGCTGTCAAATATATTTGACAAAACGATGTTGTAAAACATATTAGGTATTCATAACCTCTTTTGCGATTGCATTCACAAATTCGCCAACAGCCTACGTTCGAATATGCTCAAAGTGAATAAAACCAGAAATTTTCAATTGTAATAGGGAATCACTACCACCTCACTCCTCCGATTTTTCAAATAGATTATAACGACAAATAAACATGTTTTAAAGAGCGATATATTCACATGTATATCGTATATTAATACCAACTAGTGTAGCCAACCTTCCAAAATGCAAGTTTTCACAAAATAAAGTGAATTCCCCACAAGAAAAAATACAAAATTCCCAGGAAGAGCTTTGTAAAATTGCCACTAGATACCGCGACAATACAATAAAAATCAATTTAAAGGTTAAGTAATTAATTATAAATACATAAATATGTATTGTGTATGTGCATACATGTGATGATAAATGAACGTTGTTTGTATCTAGTGTTTCTCATCATTAAAATTCTTTTGTGTCTATTAAATATATGAAACATTTAAGTAAATTAAAGTAAATAGATTGATGAACACATACGAATTTTCTTAGGACCTCCAGCTATAGTTGAAGTCGATATAATGGTACGCAGCATGGGCCCCATTTCAGAAGTCGACATGGTAAGTAAATACATAAAATTTTTACTCTTGAAACGATATAAATCATTAAGCATTTCCAAAGATTCTACTTTCAAAATGCAAATTCAGTGCTCATTATTAGTTCCCTATAGAAAAAGCGGACGCTTAATGTCGTAAAAGAATAATCTGACAGTTGTATTCGCCCGACGATTGAGGTTAGGTTAGAAATAAATAAAATTAATTGAAACTAAAATAAAAAAAACTTGTTGCATTGTACGTATTGTACCTCATTTCCACATCGTAAAAATAGTTTGAGAGTAAATATCGCACCAAATTACATCTTGTTTATTTCGTCACGTTTCCGCTCCTTTATTTCTTTGGTCTGTTTGTCCCCAAGACATATTCGATGGACTGTTACTTCCGTCAATCGTGGGTTGACACACGTTTGGCCTTCCCGGGGGACGACAAGGACACTCTAGCTTTGAGTATATCCATGCTGGCGAAGATCTGGAAACCGGACACCTATTTTTACAACGGCAAACAATCCTATCTGCACACCATCACTACACCGAACAAATTCGTGCGTTTATATCAAGATGGCCGTGTCTTATATTCGTCCAGGTAAGACAAATATGTAAACGTTTATTCAATTGATGCTAGATTTACGCAAATAAAGATAAAAATCGGTTCGTAACGAGTTCATTGTTTCTTCGGAAAGAGTCGTAAAACACAAAACATTCTTTAATATACCTTCTGTCTTGTTTCCCCCATTTTATTCGAAGGAAAAGTTATTTTTACTTACCCCAAACGCTAAATTAGTGTAATCAATAATATCGATATATATCGGGTCCCAAAGCGGAATGAGGTCATCCCTATGTAATGGATGTGTTTTCCACATAGGAAAATTAAACTAGTTAAAGTTGTATGACTGTTTGTTTGTTCCACGTCAATGATAGAATTAATAACTGACGAATCTATTCATAACGTAAATCGTGACAAAGATGATTGAGACGTAACTAACGGCAAATATTGATTAACTTTAAGTACATATTTTAAAAGTAGCATCTGCTACACTTAGTACAGTAACTAAGTTCGAATAAATGCTTTTTAATATATGACGATAGTGTTTTTTTTCCTCAGTTCACCTAACCTCTTAAAAATATTTAACACTATACCGCCGGCTAATACTAAAAATAAGATTATTTCGTTTATCTGCTGTTTCTATCAAATATCTCGTACAAATTCCGCCTGTTGGCGCCTCTTTAACAGAAAGTTGACATGCTCTGTGTGCACAATCTCCAGCCGCAGTGTACCTACCTCAAATTGAGTAAAAAAACGCAAGACATCTTTCAACGCAAAGATCTTCGTATCTCGATTTTCACTTGGTTTTAAATTTTACAGAAAAATCCATAAAATAATAGTTCATTTTAATCTTTTTAAATTGCCCGCCAAAATATGAATTGTCAACAATACGTAGCCTTCATTCTTAGCTTCTATTCCCTGTTAAAACCGATTCGTTTGTAGCGCCATCTAATAAATAACATTCTAAATAAGAGGTATTGCCCAATTTTTGCAACATGGCTACTACAAAAAGAACAATTTCGATCCTGTTATTCCAGTAAAAAAGCGAATTACCCAAAACAGGCAGTAAAATCAAGTCCGCCACGATTTAAATTCGCTTCCGAATGCTATTTAACCAAATTTATTTCCAGTATCCGTTAGAATATAGCAAGGGGATAAAGTAGAAAACTACTCTACTAAGCGTCAGTGTGGCAACCGCGCGCGGAAATAATTCACCTTAGATCCAAACAAATTACACCTGGAAATAGCTTATGGATTTATCGAGTTTAGGTTTCGAATACGGAAACCGTACCAACGTGTATTTATTAGTCCAGTCGCTGCTCCTGAGATGCAAACTTGAACCGATATCGGACGATAGTAATTACTTCAATTAATTCTTATCTGTTAGCGACTAACTCGACGTTCCCGCTAATTTCAGTATAGATGCAGGATTTGCAATTTGCATATTCAGTCCACGGATGACAGTAATTTCATTCGTGTCGACTTAATTTTGCTCGATATAAATTGGGAAACAGCGGTTCTACGTTGCAATTAACAGGGGATAATGTGTTACACTCTATAGTGCAGTTCAAGTTTTGAAGGAAGTATTGCGAAATCTGGGAGAATACAAGTGACACAGAAAGGTGAACCGAAATTGACAAATGACAGAAACAGCGATTAATACCAACGGCCACTAAATAATATAAGGCTATCCTTTTCTATAACGGGGATTTTATAGAAAAGGATAGCCTTATACAAATACGTCTAAAATAAAAAAGGATGGATATGGTCCTTTAAAACGTGAGTTGCACTATATCTCTAGTTAAGATAAGTATGGTTATGGTACGTTTGAAATTTACAATTGTGTTTGAAGGCGACGTTGCCAAATTTACGTTGAATTAATAGGTATTCGCGATTTACACAACCGATGGTCGCGCTGGTAACTTTACCAATATGGCGACTGACAGATTTACACTTTGTTTGTTTATATCGAGTGCGTTCCGAATTGGGCTAATATTATGTTCCGAATGAGTTTTATAACTGCAATATAAACGATAAACGCACCGAAAATTAAAAAGGGGCCAATTGACAGCGAACACCTAACCTACCATTGACAGAAAACAAAGCAATGGAGTGCCAACACAAAACCCATCTAAACCAACATTGACAGGAAACGGGGGCTATTGATATTTTGATAATTCTTATTCTGCATTGTAGATTAATTAGATGAATGTCTATAAAAGGTTCCCGCTTGTATTTCAAATGAAATACAGAACATTCTTCGTCCAACTGGACGTGAATATTGATACGCATAGGATAAAGATAGCCAACTCTGTTCTCTCCGTATTAAAGTGCATAAGATTACCTTTCAAATTAGAATCTTAATATAATCATACCTAATCAAAACACTATCAAAGATATCTTCAACAAATCCCCCAATACCCCGCCACTAATGCTTATAAGTGGCGCAAAAATCCGCGTATCAGATTCAAATCACGTTCCGCTAAGCATTTCTCGAACAGTAGTGGCAACTTTATCGGCCCAAAGACTCTAAGAACGCCGAAGCGATTCCTTAACGATTCACCGCCCACTAAGATTTTACACGGTTAGCCGATTCGGATTTCATATCGATTTGAAAACGTTTGTTTTTACCTCGATTCGTCATCGTCTGTCTGTAGTACCGTCCGTGTAATACGATATCTATTTTTATATCTGATCTGATTCGAGACGAAGATTTAAACGGAAAAGTTTCTGTGTATTGTGTAGGTATAGATTTTCCTACGGTGATCCGCTTTTCCTTAATATCATTCTTATGAAAAGATATCGAATATCAACAGGCTGTAGTATATTATAGAAATGTTTCGAATGACGGAATCATATTTAGTAACTGTGGGGAATGCCATCTTTTATTATTTTAGAAGATCTAATTTTAAACTGAATAGTGTACAAATAACACAATTGTTTATCACACATATGGGATTTATAAGGCAAGAATTAAACTTGCATACAATGATCAGAGATAACTTGACACGTGCAACTTCATGTAAATTTTCGGTTGGCAAAACTGTATTGGTTCCCTGCAATGCACATATAGCGCAAGTAACGAAAATGACGCGAAATCTTATTATATTTAATTTATTATTCGTAACTAGCATTTGACAACTGTTTTATGATTAATATTCAAAAATATACAAGCTGCTTTCAACTTCAAGTTAGATATTAAACCCCAACGCAATTAAAAATTGTCAAACATAGCTTACATGTTGTCTCAAGTTGTCACTGCAATGGTATAGAAACAAGAACAGCAAGTAGCTGTAATTTGTTTTACTAAACTAAAACGATTTTACCTTGAGAAGGTTTACGATGCCGTAAATATTGTACACACATCCGCTTTGCGTACCTATTTATCGTGCTAGAAATCAAAATGCCACAGTAGAGAGCACATACAATATCCGGGACAAAAGTTCTAATGAGCAAATGGTCCAACGGCTTGTATACAGGCTGTTTCACGCAAACGGTTCGTAGTGAGAATTCTGATATGAAAATTTTGGAGCAGTACATATGTCACTGCCTCAGTTCTATCCAGTTAAAATAATTCCATACCCGAAGCGGCTACTAACTATACGATTTTAAATATAATGCATATTTCTCTTTTATTGCTTATTTGAAATCTAAAGTTGAGATAGAATATTATCAAATTTACATAATTATAGTTATCTTTAACTGTTTTGAAGTTATTCAATTTTTAAGAAAGAAAACTGAACGTATTTCTAAAATCATTTATTTGTCTAAACACCGATTACAGATTGACTATAAAAGCGGGCTGTCCCATGAATTTGGAAGATTTTCCGATGGATATACAACGATGTCCGTTGAAATTTGGCTCTTGTAAGTATTTGTGACTCCATCTAGTAAAATAAATATTGATTTACAAATGAATTGTAATCTTTGATACACGTTACATATTTATGATTTCATTGATAGAAATAATATGATTATATAATAGAATAGTTTAAAAACGGGAAGGCACAACGTCATCCAAGATGCGTGAATCATGTGACGTCATAAATGTTATTCCATCCCAATTGACGAACAGCTGATCGACAGACAGTCGCAATTTGCAGCTACAGTAGTACACGTCTCGATTCTGTCATTTCCGTCATCACCTTAATATGAAAATGCGTTTCTACGTCGGTGCCTTCCCATTTAAAACTACTCTACATACATATCTATAGCTAAAACAAACAATAATTTGACGCACACAATTACGAAATAAATGATATCAGACGAATCTTGTATTTATATCGTTTTGTTTAAAGTTATTTCAACACAAAGCATACTCGTACTTCTACTCCGGACCAACAAATACTAATACATCTTTGTACACAAAACCTAAACATTTTTAACCCTGAAAAGTTTATTTTTCCCGTTTTTATTTGGATAGGAACAGAATTAACGTTTTTATTTTTCCACTATTTCCGCTCTACGCATCCTGATGTTCTTCCGTTTCACAGTTGGCTACACTTCCCAGGACGTCATTTACCGCTGGAATCGTCATAGGCAAGTCGCGATCGCGGAAGACATGAAACTATCACAGTTCGACTTGGTGGCCACACCAGCAGCTAATCGTACGGACACCGTGATCAGCAGCGATTCAAAAACAGGTGTCCGAAGTGTTACCGTCACTATCAGTAAGAATATTAGACCAGAGCTCCCCCTTTTTTACTCGAAATACTTTTCGTTTTGCGATATGTATAGAAAGCTTCAACCGCAATATCAAAATCAAATCAGAAATTTCGTTATTGGATTTCCTCTTTGAATGTGTCACAATTTCTAGCGCCCTCTGTTCGGAAACAACGAAACTAAAAGATCATATACCAACAAAAGTCAATCCCGATTCCGTGTATTAAAGATATTAATTAATATTTTAGCTGACAAAATCGCCTTTTCCAATTTAATTTTGACATTTTATCTATTTATAGCTCATACATTTCCGTGCATATCTTAATATAATATGCTAATGGAACTATAAGCAAAGAACCACTTACATATAAGGCTTGCATCGAATGTTAGTGTACAGAACGTGATTTCTCTTGAATCGAACGCATTACGAAGATATAAAGATCTAATTCGAGTATATATTCACCTATATAATAATAGTACGATATAAATCACTTATGTACTATGCATATGTTTACATACATATCGATACTTTCGTACTTAACACAAAATTTATTTACATTACAGCGGAATATTCAATGTTACTAGTCAGTTTCCATTTACAAAGACATATGGGTAATTTTTTGATACAAGTGTATGGCCCCTGTGTTTTGCTCGTTGTACTGTCTTGGGTGTCATTTTGGTTGAATAGAGAAGCCACTGCTGATAGAGTATCTCTAGGTAAGTATTTAAAATTGCAAGAAAAATAATAATTATTCAATTTCTCCGCGTGAAATTATAAAATGCAATTTCAATTTAAAATTACGGATTATATTTGTATACCTGCGCCATCTACCCATATGACTGCCAACCTCCATGTTTTCTTTTCTTCTTTTTATGGTAAATAAAAACTCATAAACTCTTTTTTAAATGTATTATTCAGTTATAATTGCCAATAAATACAAATTATACATCAAATGTAATTGTTTAGTAATTTTTGTGTTATTTCGTACAACAGATGGCGCTAATGTTTTATTACATTAGCGCCATCCGTTGTGCTAGTTTTTAAAATGGCTGAATCTACTTTGAATTTAACCTTTTTCATTAGGAAAATAACTGAGAAGTTTACTTCTGTCTGGAAACATTTCGAATAGAGTATTTATAGGTAATTTATATTTTTCCCTTGAAACTGCAATCTTCATTTTAAATTTCCCGTCAGAATTAAGCATTATATTTCTAAACTTGCGCCATCTATCCGTAACATAACCTAATATTGACTAACAATTTTAAATTTTATTTTTTACTTATGTATGAGATTGATAGCTCGTTTTGTAACAGGTATAACGACGGTCTTAACAATGACTTTCTTGGGCCTCGAAGCTAGAACCGATCTTCCAAAAGTCCCCTACCCAACTGCGTTGGATTTTTTCGTCTTCTTATCTTTCGCCTTCATTTTCGCCACTATAATACAAGTAATAAATGCTATCTTATCGTACAACGGTACGATGTAATTAAATAAACCTTAAAAACGAATTTTATGTTTACAGTTTGCGATCGTTCATTACTTTACGAAATATGGATCTGGCGAGTGTTATTTCAGTTCGGAGTTTAATTCGGATTCCAGCAGCGAGGAGGAAGAGTGGAAACCTCAAAATATCGCTTCGGACGTTAGACAACATGAGCAAGGAGATAATGAAGTGAGATACACATTATTTTTTCTACATATTTAAATTTCGCGCTAATAATTTTTGATATGCACAAAAATCAATAGTTTTTTTAAATATATTGTATCACAAAAATTATTATGAATTTGTTAATATACATATTCAATGTGATAAAATCTTAATTCTATAGCATTTGTGACAGGATACCCTAGAATTTTCTTCGACAACGACATCTACCAACATCACGCGGCCGTTCCGAAATGGCGACCACCATTTCATCGAGGTTATACCGCTCTCAGTCTGTCCCATACCGTTGCCGTCCAATAACAGGCGTACCTCGCAGCCATGGTGCAGCCTGTCGTGTATAGAAAAATCCCAGGAGCAAGAAAGTAAACCCGCAACTGTCAATGTCGTGAGCGGTCAGAGATTGTCGTTTCGAGGGCAAAAACAGAGGAGAAAGAAGAGGAAACGAACGCGCCGTTTTAATTCCGTTTCAAAAATAGACAGGGCTTCTAGGATAGTGTTTCCATTATTATTTGTAACGATAAATCTATTCTATTGGTACAGTTATTTAGCTAGGACAGAACGGATACAACAGTTGAACGTAGCCTAAAACGAAAATATGATTGTTTATGTATAAAAGTGATTTTATAGAATATTTAAGAATAAAGGTATATTTAAGTAAAGACTAACGAATTTGTTTGTTTTATGTTGTTGAACTACTAAGTGATGTTGAAATTGATATGCAAACACTTTAAAACCAAATATGTAATTGTAATACAGGTTGCGCCATCTATGTGGCGATGGTGCCAACATGATTTATTTGATATTTCAAATAAAACTCTTGAATCAGTTTCCAAACGGGAAGCACGTTGTTTTATTTTCAACAAGTGATACAGTGTAAGTGTAAATATCCCTAGATTAATACTAGGTAATATTTATTTTTATAAATTGTCCAGCCTGTAATTTTAAAATCAGGGTGGCCATTGTTAGCACAATACAATTATTGTCAATTGTCGTGTCTGTAAATACAGGGTGATCAATTCAATTTATAATTAGGGCATGGTGCTGTCAACCAAGTATCTAACTTACATGTAGTCTACCCCTACCATCTATGATTACATCTTATAGCTCTCGCAATGAAACACCCGACTTTTGACAGCGATAATGTTAAAATCATACCAACACAACCAGACACTACTTCACCTTTAGCAAGTGCGTATAATAGTAATATCAAATCTAGTGACATTCCGACCGCGTAGGATATCTTCAATATTGATAGATTTCCTATCTTTTTTAACCATAACCTATCAATATATCGGTCAAACCATGTGATATACTTTGTAATGCGTGGCAACCATGTCATGAAAACTATAAACTATCAATACGAAATAGAACGTCAAAATTACAAATGTCAAGTAAGTGCGTTGATAACTTACCTTATCTATGCAACTAGCAACGCTGTAATTTTAGAAATCCTACGCGAACGAAATGTCGCTGGATTTGACATTACCAACAATATATTTAGTTTTTTATATATTGAGGTTAATTCTAAAACAATTTTAGTGTTATAACTTTAGTGTGTCTGTATTTAGTTTAAAGACAAATTTTTGGAATATTTTTAGTTTTCTAAGTTTAGCGATATTGTAAGAATTATGAGGAAAGCAAAACATCATTCCCGTCATTGTTGCGTTCCATCTTGTAAAAATAATACAAGCAATACTAAGATTAGTTTCTTCTCATAAATTACTAGTGTTTCTGTTTACATTAATTCATGATGACCTGCTATTAACTGTTAGACAACATTAAAATACGCCATAGTTTATCATAAATATACACTTTTTGGAAAAATTTCTATTAAATTTCTCTCAAATACACCTCTAGAACATAATGGCGCATTCAAGGTCAATGAAACGATCCCTCGTACACGGAACAACTAAAGCCCTTGTAGAACAATTGATTTGTCAATTGTGACCATTTTGTTATTCTACTGTCAAAATTTCCTCGTACTTTTTAACCGCCATTGGCGCAGTGGGATCTTTTTTATTTTATTTCTAGCAAATGGTGGTAATTAAACTATACTCTCTCAACAGATTCACAATACATTGATTAGATCCTATATAAAAATGAATTCTTCAAGACCCACATTACCACAGAATAACTCTATTGATTATTGCGAAGTTAACTGCATTTTCTCACCAATTTTTCAGGTAGGCAATCAGACAATTCTAATCTCACTGTATGTCAATTCTTAAATTGGATTGATTTGGCGTTTACTTGATGAAGATCCATATTATGTCACTATATAGTGAAGATTTATACAGTTTCAAGTGTTTTATTTACATAGTATGTCAATCCTATAAAGCAAATAAAACCATAGATTATATATATATATATATATATATATATATATATAAGAATAAAACTCAGGTAGATATTAACAAAACATTTTCATTTTGGCATAATTATCATCAAAAAAACAAACTAAATATTGATTTATTTATAATAATTTAAAAACGTGTTTCAAATTATAAAAGTTTCTATCAAACATTGGTGACATTAGGACTTGGTTAAATTTATTATTTAAACAAGAAACTATATGGATACCCTTGCGTCTTTGATCTAAAGACAGATAAAAGTAGAGAGAAAAATACAGAAACAAGGACTAGTCCCGCCACGGCCATGATCTTTCGTTTCTTTGGATCACGTTTCTTATTCCCAGATTCAGTCAATAGAATCATACCCAAAACGATTGCACCATCTAATAATACGTTAAGGAAAATCTGTGTCAGTTACAACAACTCAGAAGGAGTAATAAGTCACGTAAAACGTTGATAAAAAAGGATACTCAGTACCATTACGATATAGGTTTCCAGGA
Source organism: Osmoderma eremita (assembly GCA_031763485.1). Taxonomy (NCBI): domain Eukaryota; kingdom Metazoa; phylum Arthropoda; class Insecta; order Coleoptera; family Scarabaeidae; genus Osmoderma; species Osmoderma eremita. Next base: position 15,417 of record JARFOC010020629.1, read on the forward strand.
CAAATTGTGCTTGCGAAGATCCATGAAAATAAGCAATCTGCCCGTTTTGACCTTTGTGCACGAACGGCGGTCCTCTAATGTGATTCCACATTTGTCCCGAGACCATGCTGAAACAGAAAAACAACGCACCCGTAGCCCACATGTTCTTGTTGTACAAGAACTCCAAGTTGTTTCGGCGCAAATATAAAATCGCTGCTACCAAAGCGAATAACACAACCAAAGCTAATGTTCCCGAATAATTCGGTGGACGGAAAACACGTATCTGTAAAAAACAATTTAATTCTGTCATAGCTAAGAAGTAAACCTTTGTTAAAATACTCACATTAATGTCTGTTCGTTCACTAATCCATTTTGCAATCGATTCTGCCGAGAAACCAATCCTCTGTATGTCCATGGTATCCAAAGTCTTGGGTTTTCCTTTCGGGGGGAAATGTACAAATACCGGCGCGGTATTTAATCTCATCTGAAATTTTGTCGATGCAAATTAATTTTTGAAATGATAGGAGAATAAACTTACCATTTGAAATACGTCAGAACCCTCATCAAAATCAACAATAGCGAAAAATATCTTATTCGAGTACACTTGGGAATACCTAAATGAATTCGCGACAATCACGAACTCATCGTTTGCATGTTTACACACCATACACTGCCTATGTGGGGCCATCGCTGTAAACATGACGATCACTGAGTAGTTTCTCGGTGTCGCTTTTACATAATCGCGAAATTTATTGCCGTTAAACTTCAACACAGCTTTAGAATTAGCCATGTCAGTTAACTGTTGGACCCTCTCTGCCATGGATACTCCCTTAAAAGAATCCTCAAGTTGCAGGTTAATATGTACCGGGGGCGTATTTCATTTATATTTACCGGTTTACGGACTTGGCTACCGACATAGTAGCAGCAAAAGGAATAAATCGTTATGAATAACAGGGCGCATTTCATTTTATTTGATTTGTAAATGATGTTTTAGCCAGATTTTTGGTATTCATACATGTGATACAAATATACACACAAGATACAAAACGTATCTGTCAACGTGTACTTGAATTTCCAATCAGAGATAACCTGGCCAACACTTACTAAAAATATTGCTTATTTGGGAAGTTTCGAATATAACTAGGAACAGTTGGTGCTGCGGTCCATTTACCGCGTTAATTTAAAATATACAATCATTGTAAGATACGAATGACCGAAAATGTATTTTTAAATTAACCCGGAATAGTTTTAGATAAAATAAGAAGGAACGTTTTATATTTACACACATAATTTATTAATTTTATATGTAGGTATGTATAACACATGAAATAAATCTTCCTAAAAGGAAAATAGTGAAGGTGAGGGTAGCCACAAACAGAGTTGGTGGAGGAGCTGTAATCATAAAGCTTTATAACGATTGTAACTCGTACTACAACCATTTCTGTTGGGCACTTAACGTTAAAATTATGTGCCTATCCCTCTGCTGGTCCGCGAACCCGACTAAACAGACCAGTGCCCCAAATCCCATATATTTCAAATTTGACAGGATGCATAAACTCCATACATCATTCTATTCATTCATTGCGAAAAAGAGCTTGTATAGAAAAGCTCTTTTTCAAGTAATGTCATATACAAAATGTGCCATAAAGTATATGCATTCTACAGTGCAGATTTTTAAGTGGAATATGTTCTATTTCCAACTATAATTCAGTTCAGAGAGTGCAAGTTGGGATAAAAACACGCATTGACAGTTTTGATTAACGCATTCCTTAAGGTTATATTTACAGTTGGAATTTGCCTTTTTGCTTACCAGACGAAATACAATAAACACAAAGTTCGGATTACTCCTCTCGCAGGAAATAATTAATAATGCGGGACACGACAATCTTTCAGACAAATACACAATAATAATAAAGGGAACGATAATAATTAAACAATAAATATACGCACAAACAAAGAACCAAAAGAACTACTAACAACTAAAGGAATTATAATATAAATTAAAAGCACTCAAACATTGCATCTAGAGTTCTAGAATCTTACACTCAGATTCCTCTATTAGATAAAGTTTTGCACTGAGAGCCCTCTATTGGTCGAGTAACCACTAGTTTACACCAACGCTATGCTAGTGCACCGCCCCAGCGCGAATTTTTTTGCAAGGTCTTTCAATAAAGTGTACCGAAGTTCATTCCAATCAGACGTAATATGGCGTTATCTGTGTGCATTTGGTCTGGGCGCTGTGAGTAATTTTGTTTATATATGGTTTTGTAAAATAATAAGGAAATTAGAATACTAATTTTTTTACGCCTGCTACTATAGATTTTTTTACTTAATCATGTGGAAATCAATAAAGAAAAATATACTAACAAAAATTGTTGTTGATTATTTGTATTAATAAATTTACATAAATTATGCACGCTACACAAATAATATTTTTAATTTAGAATTAGGCTGATATCTAATATTTTTGTGTACAAAAAAATAATATAGTACGACCTTTGTACCTTACGGACCTGAAATGTAAATAAACAACTTACATTTCAAAGTTCAGGTGCACTATGTATAGAGATTGCCTGAAGATGCAATAATTATTAAGTAATAAGTATATAATTCAAAACTCGATAAGAAATACATATTGGCCTAAAAAAGCATGGTCTATTCTTGTTATTGCTTCAAAGTAATAAGCAAGACAGGTTAATGTTGTATTTTATATTTTTCCTTCTAAATCCAAAAATGTTAAGTTGTTACTTTAGATTTTACAAACGTAAAAAAACTGTTTAAAAAAATTGATAACCGGCCAAAAGGTTAAAGTACAACAACAGTTTTTTGTTTCTTGTTATAATTTTAAGCCAAAAATTCTTATCTCGTTTGTACATGTGCGGTTTAACAAATTTCGTATAAATCATACATAAATGACGGGAAAAATTATCAGCAACTTGATACACATGTTTATATACAGTGCAATTCATAAGTATATTAACAATTTGATATGTTCTAAATTGTAATATTTGGCTGAAATTTAACTTTTTCTCATGCAATTTGACTAAAATTGTGTTTATAATTTTAGTTTTTTTATTTCTATTTAATATATTTGTTCGTTTGACAATACTGCAAAAAATGCGGTAAATTCAAAATTTGAAATCAACTACTTAAAATGCAACGTTTTTTTATAGGATAAAGAAATATGAAAGGGAATTTGAAGTTTGCTAAAACATTTTATTTGTAGTACAGCGAGCACGCATTCTGCAAAGATGTTTTTCCGATCAGGCATATCCAAAGATCACGACTCACTACACTATATATCCCAGAGATCAAGATCCAAGATGGAAAGGTATTAAAACCGTTCTTTAAGATTCGCTAACAACCCATAATTCGAAACGTGGATTTCAGATATAAAAATAGAACGATTTCAAGACGAAACGGACCTTCTTATAATTGGCGGTGGGCCGGCTGGGATGTCTGCTGCCATTAGGGCTAAACAATTAGCCGAGAAAGATGGAAAAGAACTTAGAGTCTGCGTGGTCGAGAAGTCGGCTGAAGTTGGTGGTCACATATTATCTGGTGCTTGCATAGAACCAGTGGCTCTGAACGAGTTGATACCGGATTGGCAGGAGAAAGGAGCACCTTTGAATACTCCGGTGAAAAAAGACAGATTCGGACTATTAACTAAAACAGGAAGAATACCGATTCCTATACTTCCGGGTAAGAAGGTGATTCAAATTTATCCTGGCAGATCCTTTTTAATTAATTTAATATTTTCCAGGTCTTCCCATGAATAATCATGGTAATTACGTTGTAAGACTTGGGCATTTGGTGAAATGGCTCGGGGAACAAGCTGAAGCCGTCGGTGTTGAAGTATATCCTGGATACGCAGCATCAGAAATTCTATACCATGCTGATGGTAGTGTTCAAGGTGTGGCCACCAATGATGTCGGGATCGCCAAAGATGGGAGTCCAAAGGATACTTTCGAAGCGGGCATGGAATTACATGCTAAATGTACTATATTTTCCGAAGGTTGTCATGGACATTTAAGCAAACAAATCATCAATAAATTTAATCTGAGAGAAAATGCTGAGCCGCAAACTTATGGGATAGGTAAGCAAACTTTTATTCTACAAGCACAATTTTATTTCAGTTGTATATCCGGAAATTAAGTGACGAATAAGAATTATAAATAATATTTTCGGGTAGAAATATCTATATTGAGATATACCCATAACCTAAGAAGTACATGCACGTACAATTGAACCTAAAAAATAATTAAACGCACGTGACCTCTTTTAGGTATGCAACTCAGTTAGCAGCATGGTAATACTCAACAATAAAATTCCTGTACAGATTTTCATGTGTATACATTGACAGATATAATTTGATAGGTTAGGTTTCGTGTTATAAATAATTATATTGTGAAAGTTTTGTCAAATATTGAAAATGTTGTCCATTATTGTCGAAACAAATATTTATTCCCCGTTTTAAATTTTAGTAGTTTTTAGAAAAACTGTTTTGATTAACACGTATAATGACAGAAATAATCAAGGAAATATAACACCCAGCGTACGAAAGTTAACTGTCAAATATCGGCGTTCTAGACAGAAATATTAGGAATGTTTAATTCGTTACTAACTTAAAATTTACGTCATGTTGTATTAGAGGTCACGTGGGTTTCGTTGCTTTGTAGATTCATTGTACTTCTTGAGTTATGTGCCTAAGAAGTACTTCTTAGGTTATAGGTTTTTATTTAATTGTGATTTTCCTGTACCGGTCCCCCAATCCTTTTACTAAGCAAAGTTGTTTCTGTTTAGGTCATATATAGAAATAAAAAAATATTTTTGTTAATATGTGAGACATATTCTTCACTTTAACCGCATTACTTTGTGTCACTTCTTTTTCAATTTAGGTTTAAAAGAAATTTGGGAGATCGATCCAGCCAAACATCAACCCGGTTTAGTGGAGCACACGATAGGATGGCCCTTGGATATCCATACTTACGGAGGATCATTTCTATACCACCTAAATGAATCTAGTCCGTCAATAGCGGTCGGTTTCGTGGTCGGTTTGGATTACACGAATCCTTATCTAAGTCCGTTCAGGGAATTCCAAAAATTTAAAACTCATCCGGCAGTCAAACCTATATTCGAAAACGGTAATCGAATCGCATACGGTGCGAGAGCTCTTTGCGAAGGAGGTTACCAAAGCCTTCCGAAGCTGACCTTCCCTGGAGGATGCCTCGTTGGAGACGCCGCCGGATTTTTGAACGTTCCCAAAATCAAAGGCACACACAATGCTATGAAAAGTGGAATGTTGGCCGCGGAAAGTGCTTACGAGGCCATCAACGGTGAGAAGCAAACGACGGATGGTTACGAACCGAAGAATTATACGGATAAAATAAAGAGCAGTTGGATTTGGAAAGAATTAAAGGGTGTTCGAAATTGTAGACCGAGTTTTCACAATCCTTTGGGAATGTACGGTGGGTTGATGTACAGTGGGTTTTCTATTATGATTCGGGGACACGAACCGTGGACATTTAGTCATGGTGGTGAGTAAAAATGGTGCATATCCTGCTCTTATTTTGTTGTCTTTATCAACATCATTATATTTAGCTTGCAAAATAATAAAACTTAAATTTTTAGGTTAAATCATCGGTCAACTTATGCCAAAATAAATTAATTTGATCATTTTAGGTGCTGACTATACAAAATTGAAGCCGGCTAAAGATTGTACGCCCATAGATTATCCGAAACCGGATGGCAAGATCTCATTCGATCTCTTATCTTCTGTCGCATTGACTGGGACGAATCATGAAAGCGATCAACCTCCGCATTTAACACTGAAAGATGACACGATACCTGTTAAACAAAATTTAGCTGTATATGACGGTCCAGAAGCCAGATTTTGTCCTGCAGGTCAGATAATACCAACATACCGATGATTGTTTTTAAACAGATCGATTTTTTACCTATAAACTCTTTTCAATTCCAGGCGTCTACGAATTTGTTCCTTTGGAGTCTGGAGACGGCGAACGCTTACAGATCAACGCCCAGAACTGTATCCATTGCAAAACTTGCGATATTAAAGATCCCAGTCAAAATATCAATTGGGTCGTACCTGAAGGAGGCGGCGGACCAGCCTATAACGGAATGTAAACTTGAAATTTAGGGAGAGAGAGAGAAATAGGGCAATACTGAAATTATGATGACTAACAATACATGTTATGATCTAATAATGACTGCCGTGCCTTCATCTTTTGGAAAGCAAAACGTTTTATTTATACATTTTTATCAAATAATGATGTTTATTGTAAATATATTTTTGTATACATATAAAAAAGAAAGAAACTGTTTATTAAATTGTAATTTTATCGTTAGATTGGGTATTTTTACTGACAAGGTTGTGAATGACACATTCTAACCTAAATCAAGTTGTCTGATGATGGATTGTGTCTAAATGTTTTGTCTTCTAGCCTCGTTTTATTTTTCCTTCCCAATTTCTCAGATTTCCCTGGTCCAAAATTCCGGTTTCTTATTCTTCCCCTGTTGCAGTAATTTCATGTAATAATATCATGGTATTAATGGCGAATTTATTTTAAAGACAAATCTTTCCAACTAATTACTATCTTCTCTCAAAAAGCCAACTGACGTTTCAGTGGCAGGTCGACAACTCTCCTTTGTTTTCAACAACCCGCCATCATTTCCCCGAGTACTGCAAGCACAGCCCCCTTTTCCTTTTCACCAAAGTTACCCCGGCGTTATTGTTCCTCCCGAATATCCCCTGATATTTTCATTTATTAATTTACGATGTGCCTTTTTTATGCAGTGTTGTGTATTTGGTGTATGTGTTTTACATTAATAAAACGTATTCAAGAAAACATCTTTCACTATTGTAGTAGATAATTTTATAAAAAAGAACAGATACCTTACTTATCGGTTGAAAGAATTTAAAAATTTAATTATTCAATTCTGGCGCGTAAATCTACCTAGGAAATAACGCTAATTAAATTTTGAATATCAAACAAACATGCATAATAAATAGTTATTAATATCTCTGATAGTTAAAGAATATTTGCAATAAAGCAAGAAAAAGTAAATGGTGATCTAGTCCATATTTAGTCGTTCAACCAGATCATGCTCTATGTTAACACGATAACTATTATAACATCATTCACAAATAGCAATGATTTTCCTCAGCTCCAATTATATATCAAAAATGTTTAAACCAAAAGTTCGTACATTCTATCCCATTTCCATGTTATAAATTCGATATAAATTTAAACACAACGCTTTCGAGTAAATATTTATTTTGCCATTTAAACTATATTTACATTTAATACATTGTTTAATATATTTACAAATATATTGACTAAAAATAAAAAAGAATTGTATTTATAGATAAACATAAATATAAAACTACAATAGTGACTTAAATTTAAGAGTTATTTCAGTACAGACATACGTAAATATAGTACGTTCTAAGGTTCTACGCACGAACCATTTCGATTCTAACCTAAAACGCCAAATGCAGCGGTATGTAAGAATCTCTTTCTGTCATAGTCGTATCTGCGGGCCTCACGTTTTCCTCTGCTAACAAACACATCTAATACTCCGGCTGTTGTGGTAGCTTTATCATCTCCTGCTGTGACAGGGGATATTTCAGCGGCTGTCTTGTCTTTGGATACAGTGCGAGACGTTGTCAAATTTACAAGAAGTATAAACGCAAAAACTAGCTGTAACAAAAAAGGAAATTAATAACAAATAAATTTGATATTTATGTATATTACCATTAACATTTTTAGATGATCCATTTTGTATTATATAAGTAACTGTTGTAATAATCTTGCACTCTTCAATTCTCTGTAATTCTGTCAATGTCTGGACCGCAAACATACCTTATATATCCATGCAGAGTCAACTAGAGGCATCCCCATGGTCGTTAATTAAATTATGGCCAAGTCACATAGTAGCTCACACTTTGACGTATGTAAAAAAAAAATTACCCGAACAACATATGTCATCATATACATATTTGTTTGGTAAATAACGAATTGTTTTTGTGAAAATTGTTGCACGAGACATCGCATAAACAGACACAAAGAAATACAAAAAAGACTAACTTAATTTCGCCAGATAGGTCCACAAATATTAAACGGAATCTGGCAACGCCGACCACTTCTACGCGTGCGTATTAAATTCTCGCGAACAGCTGAAAGCGAGAGCACGGTTCAGCAGTATTAGCTTGTATTGTCTGTGTAGCGGTCAATAGCTTTATGATTTTGTCACGGTTCAAATTGCTTGCACAAGTCGAATCGAACTTAACCTCAATTATAGTTCGAAGATTAATGAGTTTTTGTACACTAAAGTAAAAGTAATCAGCAGTTGTATTGTTTGTTCTACATCAAACATTCTAATATGATTCTGATAATTGATTACAATTATTATAATATGCCCCTAACCCAATTCGTTTTCGCTTTATTGTCGTTATATAAGATAATTATTAAATTCTCGCCCGTAAATCAATCAAACAAGTAGCATAATACGAATGGCTGTTAATAGATTTGAGAGTTATAGCATATTTGCAAGAAAGCATAAGTGGTGGATATATGAATCGGCCAAACAGATCATGGCAATAAAAAGAAGTATAAAATGTAAGTTTCAATTGGTTCAATAGTTAATAAGTTTCAATCTAGAATGGAGAAGAAAAGTGTTGACGTCAATTTGTTTTGTTTGGAAACCTACGCAGTGCCGCCAACAGCGTAAAATGATTAAAAGAATATTTTTTAGCATTTTACGCTGTCTAGGTTTCCAAACAAAAGACATAACCTATTAATTTTCTGCCATTCTTTTATTTACACGTGTTTGGATCTTTCTTTGTATTGTGTTTATTTTCTATTTCAATAATTTAATTATTTTTAAAACTACAAAATTGTCTATGTATTCTTTTCACATTTTGCCGTTGGTGAGACTGTGCAGGCTTCCAAAAAAAATTTACGTCACACTTTTCTTCTCCATTCTCTACTCATTTAATGTCACCTTCTAAATATACATTTTGACTTTATATAAATAAAAATTAAGCAGCGTTTCAACAAATTTTGATTAAAAAACTCGTTTATAGCGGTGTTCGGTTATAAAAGGTTTTACTGTAGATTAATTAACCGTGATAGGAAGCCTCAAAGTCACTATAATATTTGACAGCTGAGAGTTAGGTTATATTTTATCTGAAATGTATCTAAAATTAATTCTATGACGTTTGTTTAACAGTATTTTTACAAGAATTGTTTGATTATTAAATATTGTTCAAAATTAATCTCCCCAAATATTTTTAGTGATAAATCGTCGTAATTAGTAATTACGACCAACAGCACACTTGATGCGAGTTTCATTGTATTTGACGTTTCGTACGGTTTAATAGAACTTACGATAGAAGGAACGAAAATTTCATTAATCTTGTTTTCGGTCATTTTGCATTAATAACGTGCAAACAGTTTGGAAGTGGGAACATATATTGCAGCAAGTTATTTTAATCAAATATATCTGCAAATAATACTACATTGAAAAAATGATATAATTGGTAGTGATACTTGAAATGAATAACGTTCCCATCTTTATCAGTAGTTAATCATTATTGGTTTATAAAGGGCCAAATGCTCAGACAAAACTTTTAAGGCACAAATTTGTGCATTTTACTCTACTTACTTCTTCACACATGTAAATTTAAACATATAATACTTCGAAGTAAATATTTATTTTGCCATTCAAACTATATTTACAATCAATATGTTGTTTAATATATTTAAAAATACATTTATACATTCATTAAAAAAGGATTGTATTCATGTAGATAAACATACATTTTAAACTAGAATAATGACTTAAATTTAACAGAATAAATACACGAACGATTTCGATTCTACCCTAAAGCGGCAAATGCAGCCGATTGTAAGAATTTCTTTCTGTCATAATCGTATCTACGAGCCTCACGCTTTTCTCTGCTAACAGACACATCTACTTCGGCTGTTGTGGTAGTTTCAGCAGATTCATCTGCTACTATGGCAGGGGATATTTCCGCGGCTGTTTTGTCTTGGGATACAGGATAAGAGGTTGCCAAATTTACAAGAAGTATAAACGCAAAAGCGAGCTGTAACAAAAAAAATTTAATAACAAATAAATTTTATGTTTATTTACTTTCTAATTACCATTAACATTTTTAGATGATCCATCATGTATTGCTTCTTTAAGTAACTATTGTTGCACACTCCAATTCTCTATAATTCTGTCAATATCTGGACCACAAACTTACCTTATATACAGATACGTTGTCCGTTATAGACTTCTCGATAGGACGCTAATTAGATTAGTGGAATCACATAGTAGTAGATCACACTTTGAAGTGTGTAAAAGAATTATCCGAATAACATTTATGTCATATATATATTTGTTTGGTATATAATTCTAAATGTATTTCTGAAAATTGTTGCACGAGACATCACATATACGCACACACGAAGGTACGTAATCTTTTAGGGTTGCATCAGAAGTATTTTTGGTAATTGAATCATGCATTGATTCTGGAAAGTTCAATTTTATTACTTTGGGAATATTCCCATACTATTTTTCCTGTAATTTCGGGTAAAGATTTTTAAGTTTAACGCAAATGTTTGTCGAAATCATTATCAAATGAGATTTGTGTTTGAATTTGGTATCAGTTCACTTGGACGACTAATGAAATATCTGTATAGATTCTGAGAAATACACGAGGTTAAAAATGTATTTATTATTTATTTGGAGAACACGGAAGGATAAGGAAAATTATTATAGCTGAGGACAAGTAGAAGTAAACCAACGCAAACCATCAAAATTATGGGTTGTGCGATGTATAGGTGACGTTTACACTTTTTTTGCAACTTTTGAAGAATAAAAGAATAATAAGTCATTTAAGAACTATTGCAACCAAAATTTAACTTTAAACAATGTAGAATAAACGTTTGTAATGTGGAATAAACAAGTTTTATTACTGCTTTTGCGAGAGGCGTATATTACATAACCTAAAAATTGTCGAAATTAGCATTTCTGAAGGAAAAAAATTACTTCTGGAACTAAATGAAATTTTGTAAATAGATCACTGCAAATTACGTTAATGCTACTAACTAAATGACGTTTATTTTTCTCTAAATTGAATTTCGAAATTTTTGAAGAATCTAATTTAACAATTAATATCAAAGTTACAAATCAAAGTAATTTAGCGGCATTATTTAATATGAAGATATTCTCAACATCACTGTTTTTTGTGTAGTTGAATTTATTAAAATGATTTACAAATGATTGCAGGTACCGAGAGAGAAAATATGATTGTCGTGTTTGAAGTTTGCAGCAACATTGTCTTCCACTGTCTTACCCCTCGTATATATATTTGCTTGTCTTTTTCTTATTAATTTACTGCAACTTCAGACGTGACAATCGTTTTTGCCCTCTCCGTATTGGCTGAACGCTTATATTTTAACAATATTCCTCGTTGCCCTAAATATTAACATAGCACAACAATGAAGGATCTTGTTGTAAGAATATACATACAATTTTATATTGCTGTTAATTACAGAAATAAATACAGATAAAAGAAAGACAAATACTTGTTTTTGATACATTTAAATACTGTTACTGGTCTATATTCAAATGTATACATCTGTTTGAATTATTAATGAACAAATTTGATGTAACATTGTAGTCCAATTTAAGGGGTTTTGTATCTAACAATAACCATCTAGATATGTCAATGAAACAGTTTATATTCCTATTGATAGTAAAAGAAAAAGGCTGTAAAAAATCAATAAATGTTTTATATAAACTCTATGCACTTATATGGATATTATAGGTGGAAAATATACCACTTATTGGTTGTATAAAAACTTATGTAAATAAACTGACTGTTATAGGAATATTTGCAATGTCCATGTACTAAATATAGATTAATATGATTGAAGCATATTATGATTTTATGTCACGAACATAGAAATACATTAGATTAAATGAAATATAAATGTCAAAACAGTAAAACATAACCTAGTTTAATACGTATACATTGGTATACATTATCCATTTTCTCCGCATAATCAGCAATTGCTATTACAACTACATACGTATATGTTATGTTGCCACACATTTGCCTTGTAACAATAAAAACAAAACAACAAAAAGGTGAAGAAAACACGTGAATTATCCCGTTCTGGAATCTGTAACTTTTCGTTCGCTACGAACTGAATCATCAAATTGAAACCGTAAATATTTTGTTGTATCGACCAAGGGGCATATATGCTGAAATCATGTTCATGTCAATATCACGGCTTTGATTTTACCTTGGATTTATTAGTTACGACCTAGTAAGTGCAAGAGTCAATATTCGCTGACGCATTTCGTTATATTTTGGGCGCGAAATAGAAGAGTTTGGAAAATTTTATACGAATGCTAAATATAATTAAAATAACTACACATTTTTATTTATCATACTAATTTTCTTTTATGTGGCATTATTATTTATGTAATTAATGTTGTTATATAATTTTTTTGCTGATATGTTTATAAAATAATACATACAGCAAATATAACATTACAAACCCAAGTAGCACAATTCAAATTTGCCGCAATTATTTTTAGTAACTTCAATTTAAAGATCAAAATACCCATTGACGTAATACAAAATTGTAGGTAATTTCATGCTTTAATATTGAAGTTACTAAAAATAATTGCGGCAAATTTGAATTTTGCTGCTTGGGAACACATTAATGATCGCCCACGTGATCAGTGATCTTGTGAAATCTAGTGAATTTGACTTCCATAAGTTACTAGTTTGATTTGAATTGTCAAATCCTATCGGCTGTCACAAGATCTTAGCTTTGTTTTATTTAAGGATTGTATTTACGAAATCTACTTTAAAATAAGACATTTATACAATAGTACCAACTTTATTGTATGTACCCACCTATGCTGATAACTAAACCGCATAAACTCGGACATATACCATAGGCGTACATTGCGTCCTCTGAATTATATTTTGTGCAAAATGGAACGGTTCCTTATTCACTTTCTTAAATGGCATATTACAAGCCGTCAACGTACAAATTAAACCTAACACAAATTCGTCCTCAGATCTTTGACCACATTTTTTACATCTGTGTTTTCCACTGTTTACGTGCCTGAAACAGTTTTATTCCGACAGATAAACGGTTATGGCATCCAGCGGAAAATTGTTATAATATAATACTAATTATAGAGAGTTATAGCTCTTGCTATAACTCGATTGTTTAACTGACTTTTGACATTTCGTCTTTTCATTACGTGGTTGTCACGCATTATAAAGCATATCGTATAGTTTGACAGATGTATAGATAGGTTATGTTTAAAAAATACGAAATCTATCAATATTGAAGAAATCTTACGCGGGCGAAATGTCACTAGATTTGACGTTACTATGCATTTGCTAAATGTGAAGTTGTGTTGGTATGATTTGAACATTATTGACTATTTTGTTGGTATATTGAGACATTCACCGCTACATATTTGTTGCTATTCAACTGTCTGTATCGGCCGCACTGCAATTTATGTGTTCTACTGGCAACCAGTGACCGTTGGTATATAAGGGTTGCATCACTGCCTAAATTGTACAAAAGCAGTAATCAAAAATAAAACTTAATTTCCCAAACTGCTATTTATTTTCGATCGCTATATTGAAATCTACTAAAATTGTAATAACATACATTACATTTTTGTTGTATTTAAAAAAATATTCATTATTTGCAAGGAAATTTTGGCAATTCCTTAACATAATAACTCAATAAACTGTATAAATATGTATAGTAAATACATACATAAACAGTATATACACACAGTTTACAAACATCTGTTTGTAAACTGTTTCAGTATGTTTTTTCACGCCTGCTTGTCTCCTAATTTTTTTTCCTTTACATACATTTATCGATGTATGTATTTCAATGTAATGTGTTAAATAAATATGTAAATATACCACATGTTTATTAAAAATATCGAAGTGGAAGTTAACTTTTTTTTTTATTTCTGATGCAGTAATAAGAAATATTAAATCACACAGTTATCATACACGATAATAAATGCATAACGTTTCGAGTAGACAACCTTTTATACTTACAAATATGGTCTGTGCAGCTGTGCAGTTTTGGATATGTTTTCTGATAACAAATCCTAACTGCTGTTTAAACCATCTTCAATACTTAAATATGATATGGATGGGATTAGTTATGTAGTATACATAAAATCACGATTGTTTGTAGTTGCGTCATTTATCAATCGGTAAGGAGAAGACAAGCGTAATTATCTAAAAACCGGAAGCAAACGTATACGTAACCTGGATAAAAGTATATAACATATGTCTTAGCTAGTTAAGATACGTCACAAACATCTGACGTAACTACAAACATTCCTGAGTTTGTCTTTATGTACGAATCTATATATTGTCGACCTGAAATCGCGGCCAATATATATTCGTGCGTGTTATTTAAGTTGCCTACACTAATATCATTTAAGTATTTGATGTGTTAGCGCCATCTAGTTCTAGAGGCTTTTATTATAGTGTCAGAATAATTTTATGTGCGCTCAAAACAGTGAATGATTGCAATGAACTTTATGAAACGATATAGACCGAACCAGAGGGTATAGGCAGTTGAAATTTACAGGGTGTACTGAGCATATATGGCTAACTAAACCTGCAAAATTTCACGCGATTCGGCTGTCTAGAACTGTGGGAAAAAATTAAAGTTTAGCGAAAATCTAGGAAACTTGAAGTACAATCCATTAACTTTGGAGGAGCGGAGAGACCGAACCAGAGGGTATGGGGAGTTGACATTTTCAAGGTGTACTGAGCATATATGGCTAACGATACCTGCAAAATTTCACGCGATTCGGCTGTCCACAAGTGTCGCAAAAAAAATTAAACAACATTAAATTTGAATTTCCCATTGTAAATACTATCGAATCCGAAGTAAAATAATTTTAGTATTATAAATATACTGTTTCTTTTTTTAATTTTCCAAAATATGTATAGCATTTTATCAAAACAAATATGACACATGCAAGGAAATTTGACAGATTGCCCTATTGTAAGCGAGCCGTCATGAAGCCGTCTGATTGACCAATAATAAATATGATAAAAATATGAGGCATTTTCTGTTGGGCGATTCAACTATAGTCTTTCGTTATTTCCAGTGTTTTTATTTTCTACAATGTTGGCACTATATCAGTTGTGTAATTACGAGCATTAGTGCTGACGTCATAAACGTCAAACAAAACAAGCTACATAACCTCGCATTCGGCTCACGTTGTTCGACTTCCTTTAAAAATGCTTTATTTCTAATTTTGTGAGACTTTTGTATGGTATCGCGTTCCTTTTTTGCACTATATATCTATATATATATATATTTTACGTGTAGCTGTTGTAAATTGTGTAAAGTGATTGTACTTGCTTCTGTATTGTAGGAGCGGTCCTCATATTTGCTTTACCCGTGCCGCTAATAATATTTAATAATGATATTATGGCATAATATGCAGTTATATTGTTAGAAAACCAGGAAAATAACAACTTGCTAAGAACTAAGCAATCAATCTCAAAGGAATGATTATTATGTTTGAAGTAATTTGTTTTGTTTAGGAAAAAAACATCGCGCGTTGCCATGCCAATTGGGTTTTGTGACGACACACAATTGAGTACCTATACCGTTGCTATCTGTTTACCGTGTATTTTACTTCGAATAGTGACGTTTGAAACCAGGAATTCTTCATTAGCATCGACTTATTGTTTCCCGTTATTGTTATTACTACATATTTACATGTACATAAAGTTTAATTACACACCATCTTGCCAACGTTATATATTTTGAATCTATATACACGTTGAGTACAGTTTTTTTAATGTTATACAAATTCTGAGATGTAAATAAATCTAAATTGTAAAGTCGTTTCTTACTGCCAATCATATGATTAAATATAAGACGTTTTTGTTTAGTAATTATGTGTGTTTCTATTTTTATAACGTTGGCACCATATCATATCGTTAGCGGATCATTTTGTTTCTGTATAATTTGTGGAATTTGAGTATCTGTACCGTTTTCTATCTGTTCCCCGTGTGTTTACTTCGAATAACGACGTTTCACACCAGGAATTTGGCATTAGTATCAACTTTCCATTTTTGTTTAGAAATTATGTGGATGATTGTAGTGATATTGGCACAACCGATGGAGAACCAATGGAATTCATAGTTGCAGTTGATCCTCGTCGATAAGGTATTAGAATCCGAATTTCACGACAAATTTGTTTATGTATTTAGTCTGGTCTTTGTTTTTATTGTTGGTTTTTGTTATTACGGTGGCACTCAATATCAACAGCTGCAGTCGAAAAACTAGCAAAGTACAAAATAACTCACGGTATATAAAGTGAGGTTATGGTATGGTTCATAGATAAAATCTGGATTTTCCTTTGCTATTTTCTTTGTTTTTATTAACGATACGGATGTGGGGAATGCAAAAAGAGAATTTAGTTGATTATTTTTAAAATTAACTATCAATGTTCTTCGCCAAGGAAATCCGCGTTCTATTTTTTTCGTTTGAAATAACAATAAATAAAAAATTTATTTTAATAAAATCGGTATCAGTTAGGTTTAACCTAAAAAAATAAAACAACAAACAAATCACTAAAGCAAATATAGTTTCGATGTGTATTTAGTTAACAGTAAAAGGAATATATCAGATCACATAATTTTCACATTATTAATACGTCGATTAAGCATAATAAATAAGGAATTTGAAGACATTCAAATCGCAATCAATCATTTTCCAATACCAGCGACGAATGTTGGTGCACCGAATCTACTAAAAGATCGCTTGGCTTCCCGTTTCTCGCGAATAACTTCAGCATCGTCTACTAGTTCGGGATCCGCCGATATTTCCGCTATTTCGCTTAGGGCATCGCTTGGAACTGGTGATGAGTGAGCTAAATTGACTAAGAGGAGCAGGGCAGCTAGTAAAAGCACCTGGAAAACAAAGCAAACAAACATCTTTTCATTACTTTCTATTTGGATATTTAAAAACTAAAATTTTGTTAGGGTAACTTTCAGTTTTTTAAATTTACCGCCACGAATGTGTGGTGGCGACACTGAGAAAGCGTGAACGCGAGGGAAGGAGAAGAAGTGAGGTTAGATTATGTTACGTTCTGGTGCGAGTGCACGTTTATGTCTTTTATTGTAAAACAAATAATGTAAAGTAATATTTAATAGAAAATAAAGATTTAAGAACCAATAACAATTTATTGGAAACGGTTACATGCAAGAAATTATCGAATAACAAATGCGTTTGAAAATATGAAAAGAAGAACTATTTTAATTATTTATTATTATTTCGTAAAATGTGAAATTACCAATGTGATTTTAAATTCATTCAGGAAAAGGAATAATTAAAAATATCTACACAAGCGTTTACGGATATAAAATAGGAAGAATCCAAAAGAGGTTATGTTAACAGATATAAATACAATTACATATTTCTTCAAATTCTTTTTAGTAATAAATCACAAATATAATCATGCATAAACTCTCAAGCAATAAATGAAGCTCCTAACACGAAACGTCCAACAAATTGTTTAAATACAAAAGAAACTCACCAATATCTTGTTCATCTTTCAACTGCGTATGGATTTATTTACCTAAATATGGCACACTTTACTTCGTACAGTTCTGATCGAGTAGTAATGAAGACAGTGCAATCTTCTACGGTAATATATAGCGAGAAAATTAAAGTAATTTGCGTCAATCCCATCGTGGTGCTAATTCAATTAGAAAAATGTGTTAAGCGGTTAAACTAAAGCACTAAAGTCGGCTGACGCTACACTTCAAGCATTTTAATTAAAGCTAGAGCATACAGGTGTAAGGTAGTGTAGTAAGGTAAAAACACATGCATCGTTAGCTTCTGCGTAATTATTATACGTATGTATGGGTACATTGTGGTTTTTAGTGATTGACACAATTAGACGTAAACTATACAAGTAAAGAATGATGCTTCAGATGGATAAATACAATAAGTGGTAAGTAATAAGCGATAAGTTGATTTGTACGAAGAAAGAAATTTAATAATATACAATTTACGTTCGATATAATAAAAAAGGTAATAAAAGATAGGGTAAAAATAGGTTATGTATATTAGTTTTGATTAAAAATACATATTTTTATTGTTTTCTTTAAGGTTGGATTACAAATACACGTTCTTATCATACTTAAAGCTAAAATTCCCTTAAAGTAAACTGGCTGTAAATATCTAATTGGATACATCACCTTTGACATATCAACATAACCTAAACAGAACAAATATAAATGTCATTTTTCGTAAACAAAAATTTCTTACGATCGATACATATCTATTCACAATCTAAAACGGAATATTCTTCTACTGTTCGAGTGTTATTTCGCATTGGTAAACCCTGGTCCGTGACTCACGAGGCTACGCGTGGGAACCTGGGATACAGCAAAAGTATAACGGGGGAGGTCAGTGCAGTTCTTCTATAGGCAGACGGAGGATTTGGCAAATTGATTGAGGGCATCCTCCCTCAGATATAATTTTTTATCGCACCCCAAACGTGTTGTCTAGGGGAAGCTGATGTTGGAAATCTACGGAATGGCGTACGTGCGAAGGCGTTACATGAGAGAAAATTTAGTACCACAAGATCAATACTCCTGAAATGATCGAACATTTTTGTCATTGAGGTATAGTTTATTTCAAATGCTATAGGTATAGAAACGGTTTGATTTGCAAAATTTGTTATTTACAATCTTTCATAGTATCTATATTTATAATAATAACGTCGCTTGTAAGGAACCTATGCAAAAAAACCGAGTAGTTTTTATCTTGTTAGTCAACAGTTGAGACATATCTGGTATATGGCGTGCTAGTTGATTTGATTAGTTGCATTAATATAACGCGGCAAATTTGAAAACCTGGCAATTTAGTGCTGTTAAGGCTATAGATTGTCTTAACCTCCAAATGCAATATGGGATATAATATCAACTTTTATCTCTTACTATCCTTAGTTGCTGTCATTAGCGCTATCTTCACTTCCGATTGTTATGTTGCAACTTATATACATATGTCGGCGTCTGCAGCGATACCCATAGAGACGAAATGCTTATTGGGATTTTGGCAACAAACAAGATGGCCGCAAGCCTAAGAACTATACCACAGTATAGCTACCAACCATTAATAAACGAGAGATAGAATTCCAATAATGGAATTAATGTTGGCAATTAAACTACGAAAAACGTAATGTTTAATGTTGAAAATGCGACCA
>JARFOC010020630.1:0-10155 GCA_031763485.1 Osmoderma eremita
TTCTGACCGTCAACCGACGATCTGAACGCATAAGATCGCGGATTTTGTCGACATTGCCATCGGTTCTTGCAGTTGAAAGCCTTCCGCTGCGTGGTTCATGTCCCATCGACCCTCTTCCTTCTGAAAATGCCTTAATCACCGAAAAATCTGGGCTTTTGACAAAACACTGTCTCCGTACTGCTAAAGTTTTGTAAAAGTTTCTGTTTCACTTTGCCCAAGTCTGAAGCAAAACCTGGTAGCACACCGTTGCTCGGAATTAATGTCTTTCATTTGTAGAACGGCCTACGAAAACCGGGTTAACGGAAAAAACGGCAACGGAGAACCAAATCACTTGATCGAGTTCAAACTTGCACTGAACGCGCATTACAATGTCCACTTGTCGCCCCTCCATGTCCCGTGCTTCTCGTGTTGCCATGTTGTCATTCTCATTACTTAATTTTCACACTTCGTATATTGGGTCATTTGTTAAAGTCCGCAATTTCTCGACTCTAATCATAACACATCTTCCCAAAACTACATCGAAAACAATATTGAGAGCAAGCCCTTTGCAACTCAATCGATACCCGGAAAGACCCGGGGAGTATTAATAAATAATTCAAAATCTAACGTCATGCAACCGGGGATAGATTGGGACGCACAGCGGTCACGATGATGGATTCGCATAATTCACAGTTTGTTAGACACAAAGAGAGCAACTAATTGGCGCTTATTAGCTACCCGACGTTAGCGGTGAAAAGCAGAAAAAAGAGACTATCGCATACGAACCGGCAACAGACCGATGTTATGCCCGATTTCGTATTAATGCGTCTGTGTTTATGTTGCGTATACATGGATATATACGTATAGGAGATTTCTGGTGCGTAGCGGCGGAATCACAAAACGAAACGAGATAATTAGAGATCGTGCGAGTAGTGATCATTGATCAGAAAACATCTATCGTGCTCCAGCGAGTGGATCTGTGTAATTAAACAAAGAATGTTGTTGTTAACCTAGTTTTCGTAGTGATGTATCAATTTGAATATAGTTTATAACCTATGCAAGTTCTGATCGGATTTCTTTCGTTAATTATAATAGTTTTGAGCGAATTATTTCGGTCTTACTTAAGACCTTCCATAGCCTATTATTGGCCCGTAATGGTGAGTATGATTTCAATGCAAATAATATGTAATATTATTTGCAAGATCTTTTCTTCACGGGATAAAAATGGTATAATTTTGATAGATTATTTGGAACAAGTGATAATTATTACGTTATGCACACATTATAATGAATTTAAACGCCTCAGGTCTTTACTTAAGCATGAGATTAAAGCTTCATATGACAACTACGTAGTGAAAGCAGAAAATGATATTATTAATGATCCTAAGAACTTTTGGCAGTATGTAAACAGCAAACGTAAAACAACAAGAATCCCTGGGAAGATGTACTATGATAACCACGTGTTGGAATGTCCTGAAAATATTGTACAGGCTTTCGCTCATCATTTCTCTGAAACATTTCTATCAGGACCGCTGATATTCAGAGAAGATTTGCCTTTTAGCTTTGCGAATTACTTTCACGTAGGTTTTTCTCTTTGAGGTGGATGTTTTAGAAAGTATTAGATATTTGAAGTCGAAGAATACCGTTGGTCATGACGGGATTCCCCCAGTACGTTAATTCATAAGTGCGCAACCATTCTGGCTAAACCTCTTACCATAATCTTTAATTTATGTACACATACCAAAAATTTCCCAGAATTATGGAAAGTAGGTCGGGTAACACCAGTTTTCAAGAAAGGTGACCAGACAAATATCATGAATTATAGACCAATTTGTATTTTACCAAATTTTGCTAAGATGCTTGATGTTTGATGTTTCACTGAAATTTGCAAGAATGTAAGCCTTACTTATCTTCATATCAGCATAGCTTTGTCACTGGAAGACCAACACTTACTAATTTAGTTAATATTGCGCAGTTTATAAGTACAGCTATAGATAACCGACAAGTGGACGTTGTATACACAGATCTATCAAAAGCATTTGATGTAATTGATCATACGTTATTAATTAAAAAGCTGGCATATTTTGGTTTTTCTGGCGGGTTGACGAAGCTCATCGAGTCTTATTTTGAAAATAGATTCAATTATCTCAGTTACAACGTTTTTTCTTCCGAGATGTTTAAAGCCTGTACTGGCGTACCACAAGGCTCTAACCTAGGACCCCTACTGTTTAACATCTGTATTAATGATTTGTTATTATCGCTGAACCCTCAATACACCCTCGTACGAAAAAAGAAAAAAATCTGGGTTGAAAAAAACTTTTTTTAAATCCCCTTATGATCAGATAACAAATCATGAAATTGTGATATCCATATTTTTAAAATGTCTTACAGAAAAATCCACTAGGTACTTCGTTTAGAAAAAATAGTACAATTTTAGTTTATTTCTTAGATATAAATCAGTAGTACCTACCACCATCTTAAAATTTTTACTTATTTATTTCAAATTTTTTAAAAAATAAATCCTTATCAAAAGAGGAGAATATTCCTGCATTATTTTATATTTCATACACAGTTATAGCCTAGAAGATCATTTGGGAAATTTTTTCGGTAATACTTCCAAAAATTTGCAATAGAAAGCTACCCCCAACAATTAGTTTTAACAGAATTACTCAAAGAATTGATCATTCTTATTTTTCTCATTGGCACAAAATCTTTATTACTTCTTTCTCCGCGAATTTATCACTTTATAATTAATATTCATATAATTTGCAATTCTATTACCCCCGTTTCTTCATGCAAATATGTAAAATGATACTAAACGTTCCAATAGCCTTAATTACCTCTATAAAATAATTAACCCGTTATGTTATACGCCAGAAACCAATTACAAAGTACCAAGACATAAATTTTGAGCTAATCAGTAATGAATACCCATAATAATTTCTCTTATTTTTTGAAGAATATAATTCCTGCTATCAAGTACATCATAGGGAAAAAAAACAGTAAATTTCATCGATCTGCAATCAAGCACTATTTGTCGAGATACTTCATATCTGATTCTGTCATAATCAATAAATGCAGTGTTTTGATTTGCATAGATAATAAATATGGAAGCCATTGCAAATTTCTATTTTCAATAAATCAACTCGACACTACATCAATATATCTTTGAATTAAACATTAGCTAGTTAGAATATTAGCATATATTTGCGTAAATTGTTCCCTACAAAAACAAATACTATCTTTTCAAGTATTTCATCGCGTTGTAGGCACTATAACAAATTGTTAGTTGAGAGTCATAAGTAATATTTGTAGAATACAGGTGGAAGACGTTAAAACAAATAAATTTCTTATCAGATCAACTTCGTGTGAAATCAATTTTCCATATTATCATATCTATCATATTTGAGGCAACTTTTTGTAATAATTGGTATTATTGAAGGTAAATAAAGTTTTTGGCAAACGAATACAATTCTAGTCAAACTAGTTCAAATATGGTAGATGACCCAAAAATGGGTGGCAAGGGAGACAAGACAAACAAGAAAATTGAAGACACGGTGTTAATAGATGGACGAATCATAGTTTGGATTATCCGAGATGAAATAGGAATGTCCTAAGTACCTATTTTGATAATTTTTGCACCAGAATTTGGAGACGAATAATGTGTCACCGCGTTGGATTTCGCCAATCTTGACTCGATCAAAATTACCGCAGGCAAAAAATTTGAGGAGGAAACTTTGGCTCGCGTCTAAGACTTTTTTTTCCAAAATTGTAAAACCGATGAAACATGGATATCCCTCAACAAAATGAGATGCAACGTAATGGACGCGCAGAGGATCTATACCTCCCAAAAAATGAAAAGACGCAAGCATCTACGCGAAAGCTTGATGGTGATTATTTTTTTGGGATAATGAAGGAGTTCTTTGGATTCAGTATATGAAGAAGGGGTGAAGAATTACCGAAGATGTCTGTAAAGATGCAATTAAAGATTTAAATGTTGCTATACGCAAAAAGAACCCCTGTGATTTTGTCCCTAAAAAGAATTGCTGCGTGAAGATTGTTGAATTCATAAAGCTCACAAAATTAAATTTAAAATTCAGGAATCAACAATTGCGATTCTGTTGGGTTACAACATCCCCTTGCAGCCTCGACCTAGCTCCGTCGGAATATTTCGTCTTTCCTAGTCTGAAGAAACACTTTTTTCAGATGAACTAAAAGACGCCATTTCTGTGTTTTTTGAGGACTTGCCGAAAGAATTTTTTCTTAAGAGTATCGCATTATTGAAGAAGCGTTGCACTGAGTGTGTGATTATTGAGAAATCTTGTAGCTAGTAGTTTTCATTTGAATTCCGCTTCCTATATATTTTTATTATTCAAAGAATGAATGATTTCGTGCAGAGGTATATATGGAGAAGTTCCTCTTCATATTTTTTTCACTAAAGTACGAATCAGGAATTTTATATTTCAGAAAGATCCAAATCAAATTTTTGGGCAAGTATAAGAATTGATTCAACCGCATTTAGATTTGGAAAACCTTTATAATGTCGAATTTCTGATAAGAATATGGAGCAAATTATTAGAAACACTAAAACTTCCCACTCTCCAAACCTAAAATTCACAGTACTTTACGTATCGATCTTCATATCTTTTCACCACTTCATCGTGATTATTTCAAAGCTGAATTTTCGTACCTTTTTCCATTCCTGCGCCTCCTTTTCGTGGCGTAAACCGTCCCCAGTTGGTTCATGGCGGCGCTGCTGGAAGTGGCCACGATTACGGGTCCTGTGGCCAGCACCACCGCGTTACCTTCACCTCCAAATGTCACGCCGTTCGCGTTGGCACCCGTAATGCCGTCGGGCAAAGCACCTGGTGCACATTGGCTCTGCACTGATGAAATGAATTCCGTCTTGACAGCTATTGGAAGCGGTTCTTCGGGTATAGACGCGAGCACAGCGCAAAAATAAAACTTAATCCACAACTAACGCGATCGGATAGATGCACCCTAGAGGCGTGCGACCGGTAACGGCGCGAAATTTTAAGGATCGCGTCTACTAAAAACTTCCTTTTGGGTCCTCTGGCCCGAGTACCATGCGCGAGGGAACTGGTGCCCGCGCTATGCATGCGCATTAGTCGAGCCGAACTCCGGGTAGCCCCACCAAGTCGCGTTTAAGGCGAGAGGGCGCTGTCGCTGGAGTCCTATTGGACGGCCGAGGGTGGTGACGTCGCAAGATGGCTTCAAACGGTGGTAGGAGACCTGTCCCCCTGGAAAAATTTCTCCGTTACGCGTTGCTCCGTTGTTATAGAAGGGGTTCGATTATGGAGCGATGCACCCTCGTACTGTGTCTGTCGGGGTTGCGACAGGGATGTCTGGGTGATGATGGATTGTAATTGGCGGAATTGTCGCCCTTAATACCGACAATGGGGATTAATTGTGGTTTTATAAGAGGGAGCGAAATTTTTCTAATTAAAATTGGAAAGAAGATAAGAGCAAAATTAATAACTTTTTGAGAAATCGTTTTTGCGCAAACGTTTTTATTTTCAATATGCTACAATCGATGTAGTATGTCAATAATTAAAAAATAATATTTTTGGCATACCCACATCACGTGACTACTGGCATGGCGGGAAATTTAGAAATATCAATCGTCAAAATGTGAGGTTTGATGATATGATACCCAATAAAGTTATTGGAAGAAGTTGCTTATATCTTGATTTTGATGCTATAACCAAAATTTTGAAAACATTTAAAAGGAAATCTGATTTTTACAAAATATTTTGTTAATGAATTACATTTCTTTTTCAAAATTTTCGCCTTTGGTAGCTCAAATAAGGTAAAAAATATGTTTTACACTGAAATCTTTTTTTTTTCAGATTCTCGCATTACTACCGGAGCTAGAGCTCCTAAAATAAATACATAATTTAATATAGTAGGTGCAGTTCAACATATAAAATTGAAGAAAACAGTTGTATTTGGTCGGCAAACAAACAAATTTTTTTCGAATATGTATTTTTAGTTTATTTATATATGTTTCTATTTATACACAGGAAAACCTCTCTTAAAGTCGTAGGGCAGTTTCATTTTATTTACTTTTATTTTAAAGTTAAGGACAACAACCGAACTAACCCAACACATGTATAAAATAGGAAAAGAGAAAAAGAAATTACAAATCTAACATAACAAACAGAATCTATCATGTGGCTAGTATACATCGGTACTACCAAACAATTGGTTGTGTAGTCGAATGTCCCAACATAAAAGGGATTGTAACCTATTCACCACTGATACGATGTTAGCATAATAGATACACAGTCTTGCTATCAGTCTTGCTATTCTCGAAATGTGTATCATATAAAGAGCACGAAGGACTGTTTAAATCTTCGAACTGACATGGAGAGTCTCAGCGAGATCTACAGTTATTTATTAACAATTAATAGCCCCCAAGGTATTGGTGGGACAACTTCAAAGGCACCACGTCAACAACAATAGCAGTGCTTGCCGTATCACTGACTCTTCAAGTACATACACGCTAGCTTTCATCTTTGACTTGTGTTTTATAATTTTGATATCAATGATTCAAATTACTGACTTAATTATTACATACATTAATTATAACATATCATTATGTATATGGTAAGTCGTTTCTTCTTCATTAATATTTACATAGTCCGTATCGATTAATAATGTCCACTCTGTATATGGTTTTTTGAATTTACCGCCAGCACAATTCTTCAAGTTGTGTTGGTGTTTCTATTTTTGGAAGGTTGGTGCAGATGACGTAGTGCTTTGTGATTCCCGCTTTCTGTATCGCATAAACATGCCGATTTCTGCTCTGACTAAATCACCGATGTTAGTTTTATAGGTGAATATGTGTAGAATTCTCCGTAAAAATCGCTTTTAAACCCGTTTGTTTACTATAATGTGCGACTGTGTTACACTATTCAATATTTTAATGTGTTAACGTAAATATTTTGTCCATGATTTAACACGTCAAATAACATTTTAAATCACAACATGTAAGTATTTGTCCAGTATAATTTCTCTTTTGATCCTATCATCAATCACATCTCTTTTAGTTTGTACTTACTCCTGAAGAATAAAGAATACAATAAAACTGTGTTTTGATTGAATTGGCTACATTCCCAACAAATTTGATTTTCGAATTCTGATCAGTATAGCCGATACTGTCCACCACTCTAATATTACTATTAATATTAGTACAGCTACGTTCAATTTTGTTGCAATTTATATGTAAAATATTGTTCCATGAATCAGATTGGTGCTACTGCGAAGTGAAGATTCGCTTAAACTAAATGAATTTAACATCTTAATATGTTTGTAGTTTTGTTATGTTTTCAAACTGCCTTCCATCACCACATTTTCTTTACATTTAGAGTCATACAAATTCATTCAAACTATTGTTAATTTTAGTTATTATATCAACTTAAAATGACAAATTAAGCTCAAATCGCAAAAGCGCACAGAAAATTAAAGGAGAATATCCAGGATAGGCACGCCAGCCCTAGAAATGCTCCAGCCCAACAGCGTACGACAAAGTTATACGTATGTTGTGTATTTTGTGTATACATGAGATCGACGCGTTTGATCTCATACACGCACCCAGAGGTGGCTAGCCCACCTTACAACACGTATGCATTCGGTATTAGAAGATGAGTAAATATTTAGCAAGATTTATGCCAATATAGAATAAAACTATTTAATAACCTTTAACAACAATCTTAATCCACTATAAGGCCGTATAAATAATATTTAAAATAAAATAAAAATACTTATATGCACTATAAATAATAATATTACATTTACCCTACTGATTAGTGTATATCTTTTTACATACGTCAATAGATGACTTCTTAAAACAAGCCAAGTTATGTGATTCCTGACGCAGCATCCAACAATTTTTCGTTGGATACAAGTGCGCTGTCGAACTCAGTTCTTCCAGTCGCCCAATGATACAGTCAACACATTTGTAAATATAAATAGCTGCTACACTTAAAATATCGTTATTAATAAATATTGGCCTGCACGAGTCGCAGGGTTTTACATTAAAAATAGGTGGGAAAATTCGCTTTTGCAAGACCAGAATGCGACTAGAATGAACAAGGTCGGCTCACAAAACTGTATCTATTATAAGACTCTGGATAAACTATATTGTAACATTGAAATGGCATAATAGGCACTATTCAATTTTGCGCAAACATGATTCACCTGGTCAATCCATATTAAATGTTCGTCAATATGAGAGAAATCTAAGAGTCTTAGCAATTGCTAGATGTTTTCCATCGAGACACGATAGCTTTGAAAAGTTAAGCACTTACATTTATGCAAGTTGATGCATACCGTTTTATGCCGTTTCAGTACTAAACAATTCCTTCCGCCCCAATCACCAGACAAGTTAACCAAAGCTTTGAGATGCTCCTCAGCATCCGCACTCACTATCATTGACGTATCGACGGCAAAGATGATAATATCACCAGTCAACACATGGTGAGGCAAATCATTCTCATATAAATTAAACATCAGAGTACCTAACACTGATCCTTGAAGCGCGCCTAAGGAAACGTCATAGGAATTGGAAGAATGTTGTCTTATCCTTACGGTCATCGATCTATCTTCCATGTAGGATCCGATTCACTCCAGCAGACAGCTTTTCCAAGAGAAATTCGCGTCTGACAGTGTTTGAACGCAGAACTGAGATTAAAGAATAATCCAACGGCATTATGTTCCTTGTCAATCAGCTGATAGATTCTGTCAATAAAGCTGTAACCAGCCTTAGCAGTTGAATGACGAAAACTGACTACTAGTGAAAACTATACTTTTCAATATATTTAATTAATTATGTATTATGCGTTCGAAGATTTTTGAGAATTCCTTTACAATTGACCGCGGTCTATAATTTCTGACCGAGAATTTGTCTTTTCTTATATGTGGGCACAATTACCGGGGTGTTCAGAGCTTTAGGGAATTTCTGTTCTTCAATCGACGAGATAAACAGATACCTTAGTGTCCCTAGTAGATAATTTGATACACCCTTAATAGTTTTGGGCAGAACATCATTGGCCTTAGATTTATTCTTGTTCGTCAGTAGCTTAACTGCAGCCAGACTCTCATAGTTCTCAATCGCAGGAAAGGAATTCGTAACAGTATAGTTGTTATGTCTCAAAAACATCACCAAAGCAGTCACCCATCAACTTAACCGACCAAACGCAGTTAATTTAGAGCAAATTAATACGTAGAGTAATATGTAGTGTAGATCTTACACGAAAGTGTTCAATTTTCTATATAGATTTCACGATATCACTGCGCAAAGCGAAGATGCTCAAGTAGATTTCGAAACTGGAAACGTATCATGGAAATAATTTCCAAAAAAAGTAGGATTTTTAATTCTAAGCAACTTTTTCAAATAATTTTGTTGGAAATCATGACATCTAAGCTAATTTTTTGAAGTTTCATGGTATAGTTTTTAAATTTACCGCCACGTGAATGATCACGTGACGTAAGCGAAAATATTTCTTTTAGTTATTAGACAGACTAAATCGATCCCCTAAAAAAGGGATTACGTACCATATCTTAAGAATACACAAAAAAAAACCCTGGTGTTGCCAATTTTACGCCGGCTACTGTATATCTCTATATTATACACATGGAACGAACGAAAATGCATTAGCATTATTAATCCGCCGTGTAACGAGAGAGGGTAGTTTTCTAAAGGCCCCGGCAACATATGCTTATCACCACATACAATCACCGCCCGTGTACGCATAGCGTTTATTATTAAAATATGCGTGGCTAGGAAAGCGGGCAAGCACACAGCGAGAGCCACACAGACCGTATATTATGAATATGTGAAGGGTGTTTTATATTTTATAGGACCCGTCAATGCTTAAGACTGTTCCCCTCTACCATACTTCTTTCATATAAAACCTAATATTTTGCACCGGATACCCTTGAGAAAAGTGGTGCTAAAAAGATTGTAAGAAGTTAGAGAAAGAAGACAAAAAGGTTTTACCAAAGTTTTTTAAAGGTGCTCATATATTGCAATGATCTTTAACAACATCTTGCTGTTTCATTGTTATTGTAAAAGTTCGTGAGCCAGGAAGCAATCGCTGCCATCGAATTGTTGATCATCTGGGTTAATTGAATACGCACAAGACTGCCACC
>JARFOC010020641.1:0-10153 GCA_031763485.1 Osmoderma eremita
TCTTATCACAAATCCTAAGGTTTTTGAAGCGGATTTGTATAAATTTTCGATGTGTGGCACAAAACTCAAAGTAGAATTAAATGTAGAGGTTATGAAATTCATAGAAGTCAAGAAAAATACCCATATTACCCCGGGCACAGTCGAAAAAGATTGAAGCGTACTGAAATGAACGGTTTGTAAAACTATACGGGGTGACGCATTAGTGTGGCAAAGCTACAGCGTTATCATATAACACATAAAAAAAGTTATTTACGAAAATTGTAGACAGTCTTAAATTTAACATTTTAAAATTATTTTCATATATACAGAATGTTCCGTATCACCAGCGTGAACCAAACATACGTTTTCTAAATAGAACATCCTATATATTATTTCAGATTCAGATTAAGCTCATGCCTCACACCCGCAATATACAATTTCATTGAATTATACAGCGTGTTGCAGAAGTTATGGCCAATTTTATATGCAAATCACTGTAGGTTCAAAGTCTTGTATGCTGCAAACAACACAGTCTGATATTTTTCTTTCATAGCACACACATAAAAATTGTAAGTTTATTTTGTTTTTTCTTTTGGATAAATATCAATTTCTCAAATTTCTTCATCAACAATTTTCAAGCCAGAAATATCGTTGCCACATAAATAATGTCATGGTACACAAATTTTCCAATATCCATTGAGATTTGAACGCTTAAAAACTTAATTAGAAAACTAGTCGATAGTGTATTTGGAAGAAATTCTTGTAAACTCGGATTTGCAATCTTGAATAATTACGGAAATGGTTCAGGTATACTTACGTAAAATGATGAACAAAAAAGTTCCATCCTAACCATCAAAAACATTGGTCGCAATGTCATCAAAATACTTTATAACGAACACGACATAAAATAATGTGTTGTTAAAAACTCTCTTACCTATTCTGTTTTGTTAATTATATCTTAATTTAAAAAAAGAACAATGGTACCATTCCAATTTTGTACAAGGTTGAGGCTGAAAATGTGTGTTTATAAGTGATCCGGTTTTCTTTGCAAGAACATACATTCAGATATTCATGTTACCTTATATTTATGACCATATGTACATAATTCAGTTTTCATAATTCCTTGGATTTGTATCATGGCCAACACTGATAATTCTTACTGGTTCAAGGTTCCATAATTCTTTTGATATGTAATATGTAGCTTGCTTTGCCAAATTTTAATTTGGTTGGTTGATGCTATTTATTTATTTCCTTAGACTTTGCCAAAAAGCACAATGAAACGTTTTGTATCGGTAACTTATTATGTTTACCCAAAAGCACCTTCAGCTATTATATTAAAATATTGCTACATGAATATTTTGAAGTAACTTGTACATTCATTTTCTATTATTTCTACAATTTGCACGTAATCCTCATATTTTTCAACTTATTTCTTGAAATGTACTTATTGGTGTTTGACTTATACTGGTGTTTGTATTAGTGCAAACTATAAACCAGAAGGGATCCACTCCATTTCATTTAATCGGCCAGAGAACTACGTTTTAACGTAGCAGCAATAATTATGTAAATAGGCACCATGCCAGTTTTCAGTTCAGGGCTTACTAAATGTAATATTTCTTCATTTAAAAAATTATATTGGCATTACTTTACTTCTTTAATTAAAGTTGCACTGCTCCCAAATAAATCAGAACTGGAAATAATTTACTTCAATACTTATTGCCTTCCTTATTAAATAGTTAAAGGCGACCATAATAAAATGCTTCGAGACCATACTAAAAAAATTTGGTAAAATTTAAGTTTGAGTTGTTATTACAACTTTCATACATATTGAAATCATGAAAGTTGTTGTAACATCAAACTGACAGACATGTATGTACGAGGTGTGTAAATTAAGTAATGAGTCTGACAACGTAGCGTTTGATATGGCAACACGGGAAGCGCGGGATATGGAGAGGCGACAAGTGGACATTGTAATACGCGTTCAGTTTGAACTCGATCAAGTCATTTGGTTGTCCGTTGTCGCTTTTTCCCTGAACCCGGTTTTCGTAATGCGTTGTACAAATGAAAGGCATTAATTTCGAGCAACGGTGTGCTATCAGGTTTTGCTTCAGACTTTGGCAAAGTGCAATAGAAACTTTTTCAAAACTTCAGCAGGCCTATGGAGACAGTGTTTTGTCAAAAACCTAGGTTTTTCGGTGGTTTAAGGAATTTTCAGAAGGAAGGGAGTCGATGGGAGATGAGTCACGCAGCGGAAGACCTTCAACTGCCAGAACCGTTGGCAATGTCGACAATATCCGCGATCTTGTGCGTTCAGATCGTCGGTTGACGGTCGGAATGATCGGGGAACACTTGAATTTGTCTCCACCACCATTCATCAAGTTTTGACCAATGAATTGGGAATAAGAAAGATCTGCTCGAAAATGGTTCCAAATAACCCTTCGCAGAAACAAAAGGACATCAGGAGAGAAAGGTCCCTTGACTTTTTGGAATCGATTGAAATAATCAAAATTTTTTGAAACGTCTCATTACTGGTGATGAGAGTTGGGTATTCGAGGATGACCCGAAAACTTCAGTCAGTCACTTCAGGCTCTCCAAAGCCCAAGAAAGCAAGAATGAGCAAATCAAAGATCAAGAGCATGCCGATTTGTTCCTTTGGTAGCCAGGGAATCGTTCACAAAGAGTTCGTGCCTCAAGGTCAGACAGTTAATCAACATTTTTACCGAGAGACTCCGAAAAAGGGTCGTGCGTGTGAGACCAAACATCAAGAACGATTGGATCCTGCATCATGACAATGCGCCTTGTCACACAGCAATTTCCATAAACGGTTTTTTGGCCAGTAAACATATTTATGTGGCTCCTCACCTGACTTCAGTCCTTGTGACTTTTTTCTTCCCAAGACTGAAAATTCATCTGAAGGGACATCATTTTGGGCACTCGAAATCATTCAAACGGCTGTAACCAACCAGCTAAGGGCGACTCCAATATCCGAGTTCCAGCACTGCTATGAGAAATGGAAGAACCGTCTCCAACGCTGTGTGGGTTTCCGAGGGAGTTATTTTGAGGGAGACAACGTTCAGTTGTAATTATATTCAAATAAAAATATTTAAAAATATCATTTTCATTACTTAATTTACACACCTCGTATGTACCTAACCTAATAGAACTAATAATGTATTAATAATACTCTATGTTATTGTACCTTATTACTATTAAAATAGGTATGAATAACAATATCTTGTTTTAAATTCTATTGGCTCTCAGCGTGAAAATATTGCCTCACTCTTAACGAAATAGAAAATATCGGACGTCGCCTTGGCCTCATAGTTAAAATAAAATTGGTATTACAAATTCAAATTTATTTTAAATATGTTAAAAATAAAGAGTATACGCTATAATGCCCACGTTTTGTCGAACCTAAAATAACAAACACTTATCATAAATTCTTGATGATACCACGTCATGATGATATAATTTAATATCAGGCTTTTTGAATTATTTCAAAAATGTTTGGAAGCTATCGACAAAAATTATCACGTGTGTTTTAATGTTTAACGTTTTAGGATATTAACAAATCATTTTTATGTTTTTTTTATTAGCTAAATACGTTAGCTAACCAAAATTTATATAGAAACATTTACAGAAATTGTTTTTGTTCACTTTTTCACTAAAATCGTTCATGTATAAGCAACAACGTTTGAATCCTATATCCACCGGCAACATGTAATAAACAGTAAATTACTAACTGCAATTGCATTCACATGTCCATATTTATAAATATGTGCATGTGCCTCAACAAAAAGTGCAACAACCTGAAACCAACAACTACAAGTTACTATTAGTTTAAGTAGGCTCCATCATGGAACTGCATGCATTACTTGTTTATTATATTACGTTGTTATTACAAATCTTCCATTCCATTACAATGTAAATTAGTATGGTAATTCCCAATCAGTATTGCTTTTATTTTCGTCATAGTTGTAATCCATCTCATTCAGGATTGCATTATGAGGCACACGCATACGGTTAATAACAAGCAGTGTTAAACAATACCTTGTACGTCATCTCTTTTTATATATTTTTATTGCACTTACCTTGTGGTACCAATCACGTGTTAAACAAGTATATGACAAACTTGTCATGAATACATTGTATATTATAATACATAAATAATCAAAAAGAGTGGAAGATCCTACTTGCCTAGTAACCGAGAAGAAAATTCTGAGATGCCCTTGTAGTATACTTTAACAATTAAAGGTAAATATCTTCCAAATTCTTCATATTTTTTAATTCTCTGATGAAGCAATAATTTCAAGTATTTTCAAAGTTCTGCATAATTTAAAATAAAGATTTCTTTTTGATAAAATTAGTAAAACAAATTATCTGGGGAAAATATAAACTTATTTTTGAACGAATTCTAAAGACACTTACCATCACTTATTTCTCATGTACACGCCCAAAATATGCGTCATACGGGTAAAAAAAAATTCTTATATTGCGTTCATAGTAGGGTTTAACGCCAAGCTAGTTTACGGGGCTTTGATACATTGGAGTTACGTCATGCTGTCTCGATCGAGGGCTCGGGAAGATAATTCATCCAAGCCTGTATCGATACATTTAAATGTACACAGATGTGCCTCATGTTTTGTCGATTGCACTGCGTTTAAAGTCCCTATGTTTTGTTATTATTCCACATTTTTAAATTAATATAGATCTTTAAATACACCTCTTGGACTTTTTAATTATAAAATAAAATTAATTAAGTAAATAAATAAGTTCTATTGAAAAAAAAAATTATGAGAAACTATAGGAATTTATAATTTGAATGGAAAAAATTTTAAAATATGCTACATTAGTAATTAAAAAATGTAGTAATAATAATTTGGCAAGTGTTTTTATTTGTGCAGATACAGGTACGAGTTGACAAAAGTATAAAATAGCACACGTAATCATGCCCTCACATATCACAATAAAAATTTTAAAGAATTTGTTAGTTAAATTAATTACAACTCGGGGTTTTAATAAAAGAAGTCACAGTAACATACCTACCTTCTCAAAATGATCTGTATTTTACTGATAATTTATTAAACACACTGTTCGGATTACTCCTCCCGCACAAAGTATTAATTAATTCGGGACTACACGTGTTTCGGGAATCCACGTATTCCCGCAACACGTGTACTCCCGAATTAATTAATACTTTGTGCGAGAGGAGTAATCCGAACAATGTGTTTATTGTGCTGCCCCACAGTCCTTGCAATCTTTACTGATAATTTATTGAACATAATCTTCATTTTCCACAGAAAAGAAATATATTCTAAACATTCTGAACATACAGCACTTATACACACTATTTTATATAACCGGCAATAAAAACGAAGTAAACAGTGCCATTTTTTATCTTGAACACGTGTCTCAAAGTTTTTGTCACTAAAAAGATATTCCTCCTAATTTAAGAACTGATACAAATAAATAAAAGAAACATTATTGACAGTCTATAGAAGGCTAGGTCTATTGTGATCAATTCCTGGTTATGTTATACAGCACTGGCCATTTCTAAACTTTAACGTCGCCTATAAGTAATGTATTTCATCAAGCAGCGATGTCATCGCGGATCACGAATGACCGACGCATTCTCGCGAATGCAGTGGTGCTGCGCAGGTGGAGTGCATAGAATACTAGGAGTTGTGGTTGTAGCAGTTAGCCTAGTATGCTTGTAACAGCGGTGATTCGTGCAGACCATTTATGTTGACGTTACTCAAGCGTCTTTTACTTTGAGAGTTTTCTTTTTCGGAATTTATAAATTTAATTTACAACATTATTTTCTCTTTATATACATTATTACTTTTGAAACCTATTAAATTAAATTCATTATTTTGGTTTCCTTGTCAAAATTTTATAAGAGAATGATTTTCACTATCGAGGAAAGGGTCCAGATAATTAAATGGTATTACTCTGGTAGTACAGTGGTCGGTCGTTTTATATTTTCGTTTATTTCGTTATATTAGTTTTTCATTCACTTTAATGTCGAATGTGTCCTGCTATCCTATTGACGATAATATTTCAGCTTCTATAGAAATGCCTTTTCTATTTTTTACATTGTCTGCTATTACTAAATTTTTAGTTTGATGTTGGGCATTAAAAGCGTGTGTCTAATGCATTGCTGTCTCTAAATATAGTATTGTCCATTTTTTGGTTTCCTCGTGCTACAACATTATTCAATCTTGACAAGTTTTAAAACACTACGCAAAGATTACTCAAAAATGCAATCGCAATTTATTTGCGGAATATCTCGCATTTTTCACGTTATTGATACGCCTTGCGTTTTCTTCGACAAGCACGCAGCCTCCATACAACGCTTGTTGGATACAGCCCTCATGCGCCGTGCTAGCAGTTCATATATACGTATGTATAAGTATAACGGTGTGGCAACTATGTCGATATTTTACATTGCTAGTAGGATTCAAGCTCTGTGGTGGCCAGCAGTGTATGTACATACATACACGTATGTAGAACTGGACTTAATATATAAACGCAGTAATAAATTTTAAAAATTAAGGATTGAAAGTTTACCTTTTATCCAAATTACTAATTAAATAGTAGGACCTAATTCGTTTAAAAATAATTGTATTCGCATTTCTAATATTAGTGTAATTGAAGTACTTCATATAAAAAACTAAATAAAAGAAAAGAAATCCTTGTATTCTATTCACTATTTTTAAATGTCTTTTTTCAACAAGATAAAAAAATACAAGTGTTCATGTAAATTATATTTCAGCAGAAAAAGTATTCCGGTCAGATCATTCTCTCAAGTAAAAAGCAATACGCCAGGCGTATGTATAATATGTATGTTATTATTTCGCTTACGGTGTACGGCCGACCAAGCTATCTCGGGAATCCCGAGCTTTCTCGCCCCACTACAACGTATCGCACTGTATCGGGAAAGGCTGGAGCTCGTATCTTGCCCGTTAAACCCTAGTTCATAGCGTACATGTTTTCAAAACATGTATCCCTTCTATAAACCCAAATGACATAACAAAAGATAAACAAAACTTCTGACGGTTATGTTTATTTTTAATAAAAAAATATAAATTCTTTATTATAAACGATGTAATCAATTACAAAAAAATTTTAAAATCCCGTATCCTGTGGCATTCAATTACCGGTATCGAGATGCCAGTTATTAGTATTTTTCTTGAACGCAGAGTATAGATATATTTCCTAAATAAGCAGAAGTTTACAATTAATATATAGACCCATACATATATGTGAACATAAAGAAATAGCAAGGAGTTTTTTATTTTAATTTATTCCCAAAATTTGTTCTCCAACTTTCTTCAAATAGACATACGTATAACAACTAGGTTACAACACATAATAGACGTAGAAGATTACAATATAACTTCGAGAAGGGATAGTTGTATATGCAACTGTTACTTCGATTAACTACTCGATGACAAAAGTTTAAAAAACGCTGTGTGCGATGATTTCTATTATGCGAAAAATGACTAAGGGATTACACTAAATATTCACCATACTAGGATTATTAATAGGGGTTAGTTATGGCACGTAGTGATATTTCACCGATTTCGCCGCTTGCATGCGTTTCATTTAACTGTAGTAACTGCGCACGTATAACCCTTCACCACAAGAAAATTTCCTGACGTTTATCGTCGCATCGCTTTTTGCCCCAGCTGTTGTTAACTTAGGATTAAAACTTAATTGTAATCAAAGTCAAAAATCCCTTCCATCGAGATTTTAATTATTCAGTAGGTGTTTAAGTTCTTTGTAAAAGTTAATTGAAATTGTGGCCTAACTTTAACAGAGAACCAAGACCTTAATCCGTACTCATAGTGTCGTTCTAACGAATTTGAAACATTAATTATGAATAAATTTCATTACAGCTACTAGAGTAAGTAAATTAATTATTAAACTTATGGTTTTGCACGTCTTTTTGCATTTCTTGTTACCTACATCTATTTCATTATAATAACTGACTTACCTATTCACATGCAAGAGGGTAACGGTCATTAGATTTTTCGGAATGTGTGTATCGGTAATGCGATGAAATACAGGGACTATTTCATACAAGATAGCCCACAGTTTTTGCGGATGTGATGCCAAAGCAGAAGATTTATGGCGCTACATCATCGTTCCCTATTGCCAACAGTTAAAACTTGGCATTCGTAATCTGACCCCATTAATTTAACAAGCACACATATGTGTATATATTTTATACTGCGGATACATACATACTTGCATTCTTATATTATGCATACTGTGCAAGTCGGACACTTTACAGCTTGAAATTTAACTTCGCAGAACGATTCTTAGTTTTATGAGTTTCCGTAAATTCCTACATTCTTAAATTTTCTCTTTTTGTTGGAAAAACCAACTCGAATTCCTTAAATCTTGCATGCAATATAATTTAAAGATACGATCTTGGAATGTAATTTCGTTTCAAAAGAGGATATAATATTCCGGGCGAAACATATTCCGGTTCGTTGTACGTGAGCGGAATATGACACAGCTGATTCTCCTAGGAATGACTTCGGAATGACAGGTTTAATAACTGCAGCAGTATATAATTTTGTACGTCCATCATTTTCGTTCATAGTCGGAAACTATGACAAGGTTAAAACTACGAAATAAGAAATTTATAGATGCAAGGCTTTAGTATATCTTTAGTAGAGACTTTGAAAAAGTTTTTCCAACACAATAATATAAATGCCAGTGTAAATAAATAATTAATTTAGTAGTACTAGAAAGTTACGCAACTAAATTAAATGTTTGTATTTTATTAAGTACTACTGCCAAAAGATCAATGAAACCTATTCGGTCGCAAATTAAGAGAAATCTCCCTCGCGTAGTTTCTTTTAAAGAATACACGTATGCCCACATAGAAACGGGGGGTTGCTTTGTGAATGGCAACCGCGCATTCGAATCGCAATGACAACGAGAGATATCCAGTCGCAGTGTTGGACGGTTTGAAAATACCCCCATTCGCGGGCAAACAATAGCCGAGTCTATAGTAAAACTCCCGCCTCACTGCCTCGAGATTTCTAGGGGTTATTGTCGCAAAAACTCTCAATAGTTCTACTGGCAACTGTTGAAAACTCGTTATAGCTGCAAAACTATGAGGATTTTGTTTGACATAACCCCGCAGAAAAGGATCGCAGGGATTGAGATCGGGTGATCAGTGAGGTAAGTTTTATCGTACTCGGCAATAACACGATTAGGAAAGGTGTTTTCTAAAAACCCCACTATAATGGTGTTATGCGCGGGACAACCGTCTTGCATAAATCAAATTGCATTAAAATCGGGGTTAAGTTGACGCACACCCAAGATACCCGCCCAAATGTTAAGTTTTTATGGTTACTTCACTACGGACCAGATGTTGATTTTCTCGCAACCAATATTGTGATATTGGATGCTTGCCATCACGTGGAAAGGAGGACTCGTTGGAAAACAATATTTTTTATAAAATATTCGTCTTCGTTGGCCCTTTCCACCACGGATGCACAAAACTCCATTCTTGCAAAATTGTCCTCGTGAAAAATCTCTTGGCACTTTTGAACTTTATAACTTTTGTATTTGTTGCGTTTCAGAATACGTTCCACTGTACCTCTACTGACACCGATTTCGTCTGCAATTTGCTGTCCAAAGCAAGGTTCGCCCATTTCAACGAACAAATCCTCAGTTCTCTTTCCTTCCGTTCGGGAGGTATTAGAGAGATTTGATGGTGTTCGTTGATTTGTTGGCGTTTGCGGCAATTCCAGAGCATACAGTCAAATTTCTTAAGTCTTTGACGAACCCTTCAATCCTCGAATGCGAAGGAATAGGACGATCCAAGTATTCGGCGAATAGATCGAACGTGGAATTGCCAGCAAAATACCCATGTTTGTACCTTTTCTGCGGTTGTACAAACTAACATAGTGTATCCGATATCGACGATTACTTGTTAGAAATTTGCGTACGCATAGACAGATACAAAATGATTCAGATAGGCGTGCTGCGTGCTACGGCGCACAGTGATCCAGAATAGCATGTGTGCGATCTAAATTGTAACTTCTTGCACAATAGGAATTTTGAAATGATTGTTTCAGGAAAATGTAATCAACTATAAAGGATTTCATCCATATAAAAGAAAAAAGCATTGAGCCGAAAATGAGGCGGT
>JARFOC010020662.1:0-10153 GCA_031763485.1 Osmoderma eremita
ATATATGTCATTATATATAATTTTAATCTGTTGTTTGTGGAAACTGTTTCATGATTTTGTATTTGTTATATATATATCTTTTTTTTGACGTTTCTTGTAATGTTCTTATTACAATGAATAAACCTATATTATTATTATTATTATGTAGTTTTCCTAATCGAACAGGCAGAATTTTACTGTTTTCCCCTTGTTAGTAAGAACATCAATACTTATAATATTAAGGATAAAAACAGGATAAGCAGTTGTTTTGAACGATCATGGATATCGCGACGGCGATTTTTAAATCGTTAAAGTTATACGTGATCACTGGTTACTGGTACATCTAAAGATATACACATGCAAAATTAACAAGGGATGCAGACTGTGTTCATCGTTTAGAGTATCCATTGTTAGGGTATCGTATTACTAATAAATATCGAAGGCTAAGTACTGGTTCAGGTGACTGCTAAAACCAAAAATCAAGAAATAGTGATCTAGAAGTATATCACCTATCTCTAGTATGCAAAGAGATACGCACATTTTGATAATGAGAAAATAATAAGAACTTGAAATGTAAATGTAATACCTAAATATCACCCTCTAAACTAATCGATTCAATGTTCAATGATTATTCCAACCGTAAACTAATATATTTATTTTTTCAATGACCTTCTGTTACCGTAAACTATATTCCGGAAGATGTAAAACCTCAAAATTCATATGAATATTGCCAATACACGTAAACGGTAAACGGTAACGGATAGGAAGTTGATTAAATGTGACAAAATGTGTGTGACGTCAGAAGTATGCGTTTGTTAGAGGGGAAGACTTAAAAATTGACAATATACATTTTGTCGTCTAGATCTTTTTTTGCAAAAGATATGGTACGAAACGCTCTTAACCACACAAGCCTTGAGTTCTTCCCGATTGGATTGTGTTTTCTACACCTTTATCTTACTTTACTAATTTATTTCTCTCTTCGGTGTATATAGCCTCTGCATAGGAACACCCAAAATCGCACAAATATTTTTATAATCATGTTATTTCTGAAAACAAACCCAATCCAATACATCATTGAAATTAGCAAATTCTGGTACAGCCAAAACCGCCTACGATTTGTATTTAAAATAAGAAAATCTGTATAAAAATCTTTATATAGACAGAATTTCTATCGTTATTGTTTTTTTTATTTAATGTTACAAATTAGGCGCAAGATTTATATAAACTTTCATTTCCAATTTGTAAAATATCCAGTTTTTTTTTATTGAAGTTCCTGTTAACATAACCATTACGCGGCTTGGTAAATGATCCATTCTCGACTAAGTTTCTATCAAGATCTAGAGAAATGCTACGATGCGGCTGTTGTCTTGGATACAAATATCTTGTATTGTTGTACTTCGGTTAGATGAATCAAAAATACTATCCCGTTACTCTTAGTAGGTGTACGAAATTTTTCTATTACTAACGAACGATAATTGACATGTTTGTCAGTTTAAAATTTCAGGACTACCTTCTTTAATATTAAAATTCGTCACTTAAGTCATAATAACAGAAACTTTTGTCAACATGTTATACCTGGTTGAAATCAGAAAAAAAGCTCTTTCTAACTCGATCGATAAGAAATAAGAAAGTTGATGATGATCAGAGAGGAACCGAAACGCCATATAAAGATGTCTAGTACACCATTAGATAGAAGATCGAAGTGGCCTTGAGAATGTGTTTTATTGTATTTCTCTGCAAGGTCAAATAAATATGCTAGAAGTAAAAGAAGAAAATGTTTTTGGGGTTTTTTCTTCGGGTTCAACACAAACACAAAATTTAGCAACTTTGCCATATTGAAAACTACTCTATATATCCAATAATAAGCGAGATTCCTAAATTAATAGTGCTTATTGTTACATAATAGTGGGAGCGCAGGCCACGTAAACGATATACTCGTCTTAGGAACTGCGCCACGTCACTCACACTTTACAAAAATAAAAAACACTTCACACCATATATGTAGATATATGCAGTAATTGGTAGGATAATAATAATCTTGTAAGAAATCTAAAGTCATATACTCAGGTTGGGAAGTTTGTTAATTTGTGTATTACTCAATACACATAAATTTTCATTCTATTTTCTCAAACAATTCCTGTTGGAATTGTTATTTACCTGCTACACGGTATTTAAGTCATATTTCCATACCTAACTTTGCTGGCAAGTCTCCATAGCATCACTTGGCCTGAAAAATATCTATGACGGGAGGCTTATCTTTCGTGATTTCCACTGGGGGCCTTAGATTTCCACCTCATATGTAAAAATTTTGACGTTATTATTGTAATTTTAATCATAAAGAGTAGTGAGGTTGCAGCTATTCCTATATCTATAATGAAGACGTTTCTATAAAATTTAGAAAACTTGCTACTTATGTTAGGTAGGTCATTCTAAATGCGTAAGACCTCGGTAAGCAGCAAAATTTAAGTCGCTAATTTTCAAACGATCCGTTAAATTGCTACTGATAAATCAAACACTTTTATGGCGGCATCAGAATTATGGCCCGATGCGAACGGCTGCACAAGAACCGGCAGTCGTTCAAGAGGGAGGACGCGAGAGTGGTGCGGCGAGTTAAAGAACGACGAGAGAAGAACTTCCCGCTAGGGAAAGAAACTACTAAGACGGCGCGTACTTATTTATTGATCATAATTTCGTTTTATCGTTAGGGTCGTCGTCTTTATTATTTCCACCATATTGAAACAATAGAACGGAGTGCTTAAGTCGAATGGTTCATTCTTTTTAACGAAAGCGATAAATTCCCCGTTAAGTGTACTCACCGTTCAGTTAATTAAGGATGTTCTGAGGTTCCTTTGCTGGTATTGCAACCAGGCTATTTATTTAGAATTCTTGTTGTTGTGCGATAGTAAACCTGGAATTGGATTCGGGGAGCATGTTTTTGAAACCATTAAATTGGTTATGTAACATTTAAGTATGACAATAAAAGAAAAATAGAATTTTATCAAAATGAGGACAAAAGACAAGGGAAGAAAGATATTCTTCGCTTGTCGCTACCGATTGTTAGGAAAGGAGGAATATACACACTGTTCCGGTTATCTTGTAGCTTATATTAGGACTAAGGATTACCTGAATTGCACACTATATTATTTATATTAATATTTCATGTCCTTAAATAGATCTTAATAATTATGTTTCAAATCGCTATAGATCGTCTCAACCTCCGAATGCAGTACACAGCTTATGAAAATTCGATACACGGTTGCCAAATCGTCGAATCAGCTGTACATTATTACTTCCGATTCCATTATTTGGGTTTCTGACAGATAAAATGCATATTTTGAGGAAAACAGTAAAATATAAAAAACATGTTTTTTTTAATTTAAGAAACAGTAAAGAAATCTCATAATTTCATTTATTATTACTCAACATTAACGCAATTTACATTTCGAACATTTATTTAGGAATTGGGGTACTATCAAGAACAATCACTGACTTCTGCGGTATATTTGGAAGCAATTTCTTAAGAAACCAATCTTCGTATGTGTCTGAATCTGTCTCATGATGAACATCAGCAGTGTTTTTCTTGCAGAGAAATGTATATTCAGCACCAGGAACAAACCCGTTATCATCACGAGCATAAATTAATGCAAAACGAGGTCTAAGCCCGGCTGGGGATTTCAAACCAGTACTTAATTCTTGGATAAAAGCTTGTCGACTATTTTGAATTGTAGTGTCTGTCCACGTTTTATTTACTGCATGCCCTGAATTCACCCATGATTCATCAGTATATACTATAGTCCGACCTGAAATAATTACAGTTACAGAAATGTCAAATAGCAAGAACTAAATTGTACCTTCTTCTCTAAATTTCTTGATCTCTCGTTAGTATTTGTGCCTCCGCCGAATAATGTCGTCTGGTTCGATGAGTATACTTTTACGTCCTATTTTTTGTTAATTCTAAACCCATATCGTGTAACAATCTATGTAACGTTGCTCGACTGAAGTTAGGGAGATCATCATCAGCATTGACAGCAGCAAGAATTGCATTTAATGTAGGTGGCATATTCTGTATAAAAAATAACTATGCACTTTACGTCGAATAGGTGCTTGCGTGTTCTCACCATATGTTATAATTTACATTGATTATGTATAATGACGATATCAATATCAGTGGAGGTGAAAGACAAATAAAAAAACGTTTATTATTTTTAAACAGTTCCTGGAAAAGGGGTTCCGAACACT
Organism: Osmoderma eremita; assembly: GCA_031763485.1. NCBI lineage: Eukaryota > Metazoa > Arthropoda > Insecta > Coleoptera > Scarabaeidae > Osmoderma > Osmoderma eremita. The sequence goes on from JARFOC010020662.1 coordinate 4,219, forward strand.
CGAACATTTTCATGAACGTTCTAGGCGCCAGACAATTTAGAAAATTTTCAGAAATTACTGCCGGCCAATGTAAAAGCAAGCCACCTGCGAATCTAGAGAGTAAGTGATACGTGGAGCCAAAAACCGACAAGATGCCAAGAAATGAAAAAGTATATATATTATCTTTCCGGCATCTTTTGTTCTATTATTAAATCTTTTATTACTAGGCTTGTGTGCGGCCTATGCGATCTTTTGCGTACTGCCATTTTGGTTTATAATTCTTTATGCACCGTCTGAAGAGGTAGAGTAGTCTGCAGTTCCTGTACTGTGAAAGGCGCGAGCGTGGATTCTTATTGTACAAGGCAACAAGTGTCATCCACATAAACAGGAGTGTGTTGTACCATGCAAAAATCATCTATTAACGAAAAAATTGAAACGTTTTTAGCAATGGATATAACATAAAGGTTGGAATAAATTCATTTTTAAATTCCGGTGTTTTTTTCTCTAAGACTGGGACCCATCGATTTCTAACTCCAGTTGCCGTTTTTCTGATGATTATTTCATGTATACAGGCTGACCCAAAAACATGTTATGACAGCCCACATATTATTTTTTGAAACACCCTCTTTTATTTCATTTCTATATTATGCGTCAAATTCTGAACATATTTTATCATGTCCCTGAATTCAACTGTTTTCGAGAAAAATGCACTGCAACATATTATTGTTTATCCTATTGTCTCTTATCCTATTCTTTGAGTCTTCGATGTTGTTTGGTCGGTTAACGTATACCTTACACTTAAGATAACCCCAGAGAAAATAATTTAAAGGAATCAAATCTGGAGATCTTACCGGCCACTGAATTGGACCCCGTCGACCAATCCATCGTTCAGGGAAAACCGTATTGAGGTGCTCACGCACAGGACGAGCGTAATGGGCCGGATCTCCATCTTGCTGATACCATAAGAAATCGTTTGGTGTATCAGGATCATCTATATCGGTGTATAAATTTGCAAGACACGGTACTAAGTCATCTTCTAAAAATTCTAAATATCTGTCGCCGTTTAAGTTCCCATCAAATAAAAACGGCCCCAAAATTTTGTTTTCAATAATGCCGGCTCATCTTTAGCTTTTTTAGGATATTGGGTATGACATTCCATTCTCCAGCGGGGATTTTCAGTATCTCAATACCGACAGTTTTGCTTATTTACACCTCCATTGAGACAAAACGTTGCCTTATCCGAAAATACAATTTGTTTTGAAAGCTGTGGATCGTTATTGCACAAATTCATGAGTATCTCGCAAAAATCTGTCGTGGTCATCTTCATTTAGTTCATGAACCAACTGGATTTTGTAAAGATGCCATTAAATTTCCTTTAAATACTTTAGAACAGATGTCTGGCAGATCTGATTTAATTTCCAAAGCAATACTGCTGCTAGGCTTATGGTGGTCTTCTTGAACAGCCAGTAATACATTTAGCTGTTTATCCTCTGATACCATAAACCGACCTCTCGTTGTCCCTGACGTGACCTAAATCACGATTCTTTTTTCTATCTAATTCTAGAACTCTGCATAGAGTATTTTAAATTTATATTACAATTCCTTTAGTTGTTTGTAGTTCTTTTGGTTTTTACTTATTGTTTAATCATTATCGTTATTTTTATTATTATGTATTTCGTCTGTAAAGATTGACGTGTCCCGAATTAATTATTATTTTGTTAACCCACCACGTCGGGCTAAAAATGATTCATCGCCAGGTACCTAGACACGACTGCACTTTTTAGTGTAATTATAGTCCTAAGGACTATGTTTTTGTTGAGTAGGGTAGATTAATGTTAGAGCGAATTGTTTTCCTTCAGAGTCTTTAGTGTGTAAGTTGCTATTGTAGAAGTCGGCACGTGAATAAAATTATTGTTAAAGTTGGTTGGTGCGTTATTGTGTTTGAAAAATAAGTAGATCTAAAAATTTTGTGCGGCAGGAGTAATCTAACAGTGTGTTTATCGTATTCCGTCAGGTAAGCAAAAAGGTTAATTCCAATTGTAAATATAACTTTCAGGAATACGTTAATCGAAACCGTCAATGCGTGTTTCTTGCACAACTTGTGCGCTCAGTTTCTGAACAAAATTATAGTTGGAAATAGAACATGTGCTACTTAAAAATCTGCATGGCAGAATGCACACACTTTTTGGCACAGTTTGTGAATGACATTAAGCGAAAAGAGCTTGTATAGAAGAATCAATACAATTTTGGATGCCATTATGCATCCTGTCAAGTTTGAAATTTAAGTGATTTGGCACGGTAATCTGTTTAGTTGCGTTTGCAGACCACCAGAGGGATAGGCACACAATTTTAGCGTTAAGTGCTCCAATAGTTTAATGTTGAGATTTTTGATATTCGTAGCTCAATTTTTATATATGTCAAAATTCATACATTAAATTCTATTTGTCATAAACGGTTGTAGTAGGGGCATGAATTGTTTGTGCAAGCCAATTCGGCAAACAGATGCAGCAATTTTTTTCAATAATAAAGTAAATTTCTAAATCGTTCTATCAATCAATTGCTTATTAGATCCAACTTAAAATGAAACCGTCTGAAGATCAAATTCAAAGTGTTTGTCTCTTTTACATCAATCTAGGTAGAAACGAATTTATAATAATATTAATAATAACAGCGGGGTATTGGCATATATTGTTATGAACTTTCCCACCACCTCGTTGTGTTTCTGACAGATAGGCACTTTGCCGACGCAGACATATGTAAATTAGTTGCAACATAGCAATCGGAAGTGAAAATAGCGCTAATAACAGCAACTAAGGCTAGTAAGAGATAAAAGTTATATCCGAAATCCGAATCTATTACCGTATTGATGAATAGCAGTATTAACATAATAATCTGGCCGATTACCTGACAAGGTTATAAATTGTATTTTTATACCAAATATAGTTAGTTCCATATATAAGATCCACTCGAACGAACGATACGGTTCTCACATCCAAGTAGGTATACGGCTATCATCGCCGTACGATCATAGTTTAGTTATAGTAAATATATAAGTGTTAATTAATCAATGTGTTTTACTCAACCAACCAAAAAAGTGAAATTAACATCCAAATAAATCAGTTAAAGTAGTGTCCTGGTCTTATTATCAATAAACGAAGAAGTGAAAAATCCAGCCACAAATCCGTACACCGGTACACCAAACAATACTTCACAAATAAATTCTGGATTTTGCCATGAACTACAAACCTGAAAATCTAAAAGAAAAAATATTAAGCATGATAAAACTAATACATGTATTTTTGTTATTTTCCTCTATTAGGTATTCTTTTCTTGTTCAGTTTCTGTTTTTTTTTTTCATAAAAAATCATCTTTGAGTTGGTAATTTGGAATGAATTCTGGTAAAACAAATCGATATACTACTAGTAACAAAAAATCATCTAATTTTAAAAAATTAAATAACCAAATGTTATAACAATTAACTTGATACTGTTCCGTGATCGTAAACAGTTCCTGGAAAAGGGGCTGTTTACGTCTTCTCATGAAGAAGCGCGTCCGAACAGTCGGACATTTTCGCTAACGTTCTAGGCGCCAGACAATTTAGAAAATTTTCAGAAATGACTGTCGGCCAATGTAAAAACGGATCACCTGCGCGTCTAGTCAGTAAGTGATACGGGGAGGCAAAACCGACAAGATGCCAAGAAATGAAAATGAATAAATGTGTATAATATATTGTTATGACCTTTCCTGCATCTTTTGTTTTATTATTAATTCTTTTATTACTAAGCTTGTCTGCGACCGACGCGAACTTTGGGTACTGTCATTTTGGATTATAATTCTTTATGCACCGTCTGAAGAGATAGAGTAGTCTGCAGTTCCTGTACTATGAAAGGCGCGAGCGTGGATTCTTATTGTACAAGGCAACAAGTGTCATCCTGGTAAACAGGAGGGTATTGTACCATGCAAAAATCATCTACTAACGAAAAAATTGAAACGTTTTTAGCAATGGATATAAGGCAAAGACGGGGTGGTGTGTGGTTGATGGTATCTGTAGCAATATTTATTAGCGTTTTAATCGTTAACTTGTACAAAATATAAAATACATCTATTCATGTCAAATTCTAAAAATAAACTACTTTTGTCATTAAGAAAACAAACACTAACTGGATCATCTCATTCCCGTAGAATCGACAGTTGACGGGGTAAATACGATATTACCACATTCCTTCCTCCTCCACTTCAACTATGCTTGGTACCGCGCTGGAGGTCTGCGATTCCTTTGTGGGTATCTCCTTGGTTCCATAGGCTTCTGCGGACTCGGAATGACCGGAGTAACAATCCTGTCCGAACCAATATCACTAAATGACTCGGTCATTATTGCTTGATTTGTGTACTCAGATGCCACATTGTCTTATTTGAAGGACTTTCGAACTCGTGTGTACCATCGGTATCAGTTACTTCTACATGTTGATTTGTAGAAGTACTGTTCGCTGAACGGGGTCGCATCTGATCGGCATGTTTGCGTCTGGGAGTGTCATTGACGTCCACAATATAAGAGAAAACCCCTGTTTGTTCTATGATATTACCAGCACATGAACCCTTACCTAATGGCTTATTCACCCAAACAGCCTGATTTTCAGTAAAATCGTATAAACGAACACCTTTGTCGTGGTGTAACTTTTGGTCCCACTGCGCTTTTTCCATGTTTCTCGCTAAATCAGGTTTCAGTTGATCGAACAACGTTCTTGGACGTCTAGCCAACATTAATTCACTGGGTGTTCCGTTAGTAGATCTCTGGATTGTATTGCTGTACGGCACGTTCGGCCAATCCGTTCGATTTCGGATGATAGGGCGTCACTTTAATGTGAGTTGTGTTGATTTGGTTACAAAACTGTGCATTTCGTCAGAAGTCAACTGAGGTCCATTGTCCGAAACGATAAACTTTGGAAAACCGAATCGCGAAAACACGTCTGTTAGAGCACTGATTGTGGTTTGCGATGTAATATTTTTAACCGGTATGATTTCTAACCAGCGACTGTAAGCGTCTATAATAACTAACCACATTTTCCCTTCAGAAGGACCAACAAAATCTACATGTATCCGAGACCAAAGTTCCGGCGGTGCACTCCACGGGTACAAAGGAGCGTTTCTATCATTCCGTTTCGGTTCTTGACACGATGTACACGTTCTGATGTAGTTTGCTAAATTCAAATCAATGTTAGTCCAATCAATATACATGATATCTAGTCATAGATTGCATAGCATTAATTCCTGGGTGACCATCGTGTAACATTTGTAGAATTTCATGTCGAAGAGATTCGGATATACAAATTCTGCCTTTCCATAACAATATAGAATGTTCAAAAGACAATTCATCTCGTTTTTCATAATACGTCAAACACACTTCTAGAATATTTCTCTTTTCCGGCAAATATGTATGTGAATATCTCACGAAGGAATATATGGAAGGCTTTAGTATAGTCCAACAATACCAAAACAATAATTTGATTATTATCAATACCACGTAATAGTGTGAAAGAAGGCGCGCGCTGAGTAGCACGTGTCTGAGTTCGGTCTGCCAGTAAAATTACAATTGTAGCTATTTTATTATATAAGTCATAAAATATAGTTCTAACTCGCTCTGAGACTTTGAGTTAATACGCAACACTCTAAAAACTGAACTGCAAAGTCAAAAAATAATAGATAAAATAAATGCTGTGGAGATAGTAGTGGCAAAATTCGAACAGTCGTTAACAAACGTAATTTCGTACTAAATTATTACATACTTGAGATTATACAAATTAACATCTACGATCTGCTACACACACCCAACTAGCACAATAAGTATCTGGGAACGTAATTACGACTATTAAAATGACTTCAAGGTATCTCCCGACATAACATGAGAACGTGAAAAGAACGTTCCTATTACCATATTACTACCAAAATGGGGAATAAT
>JARFOC010020673.1:0-10153 GCA_031763485.1 Osmoderma eremita
GCAACTTTGTCAAATTTAAACCTACCCTCTATCTCCAATAATAAGCAAGATCCCCATGGTGAGGGTCGAAAATGAATCAGCTTGTATATATATTAGTAAGTTTTGGTTGCATCTTGATTAGCTAGGAAATAGATGAAAGTTAAGCAACACATGAATTGTCAAATTGAGTCGCCTTACATTTCACGCAACGATACCAATCAATTGATCGGTTGTTAACCTGCGACAAAAAGTGGATATTGTACTCAAATATTAACGTCCGTATCATTGGTTATCGCCTACTGATTCGGTACCACACATTCCCAAAGCATCCTTGCATCCAAACAAGATTTTATTGCGTGTTTGGTGGACAACAAAAGGAATTGTCCAATATCAGTTTTTGGGAAAGGTTCAAACCATCACTGCTAACTTGTATTGTAAACAGCTTCAGCGAGTACAAGCAACACTCATCCAAAAAACAGCCTTCTTTGATCGACCGAAAAAATGTGGTATTCTTACAGGATAACGCGAGGCCGCATACTGCAAGAGTGACCCGGGAAAAATGGTCTGAACTTGCCTGGAAAACGTTACCACACCCTCCATATTCTCCTGACATTTCGTAAATTGATTACCATCTTTTCTTTGTTTCTTAACAACTGTATGAAGCATAAATAGTTCAAAACTCAAATCGATGTAATAAATGCAGTCCGTCAATTTTTTGATCCAAAATCCATAGAGTTCTACAATACCGGCCTACAAAAAATTGGTCGCACGAAGTTATTTGATTACCTGATATATAAAATAATGCATTTTTTAGTATATCTTCTTGCTCTTCTTTGGCTTAAAGAAGGTTGATTTTCAGAGGGCGCGTAATTTTTTCAGTTTTGGGAACCACTGATTTAAAGCATTAAAATTAATACATTCATTTATTCATAGAGATTTTACTGTTGCTTTGGTTTTAGTTTTTTAATAAATTTCATGGAATTTATATACACATGATATTGGGCTCAAACATCAAATTAACAATATATTTTTGGCAATTTCAGGTTTTCCAACATCTTACTCCTCTGGTAGTTGTCTAGACATAGACCATTTAACAGAAAAAAAAACAGATAATATATTTTCTTAAAGAATAAACAATAGTTGTATCCTAGATTATTTATACTATGTATATATATTACGTCGATAACAACTATATATTAAATAATTGTAATACTTTATAAGGTATATGTAAATCTATACTACGTATATTTTCAAGACTGATTTACCGTCCTTATTGTATTAAAAGTCGTAATATAGTTAAAATGTACACACACCTCATGTAAGTGGAGATAGTAACATAAATTGGAAATTGTACAAAAGGAATGTAAATCTATTATTATTTAGTAATGTGTGTGTATCATTAACTTCTATTAGTAATTTAGGATTTTTATTTAAATTTAAGAGAAAATAATTAAATAAATAAATACATCTCATTAATTGTATTGCCTTTGCAAGGAAAAAAATATATAGATTAGTAAAATGATATTGCCTTCCTCGCAGATAAGTAAAATATTGCTTGGGCTCCTATTCTTGGTGATACTATGGTACCTATTCATGGATTTCAATCTGTATATGAGAGTACAAAATTACCCTTTAGGGAACGAGCCGACTACCAATTACACGAAGCACTACCAGGATGTTAGCTGGGTATCCTGTGATATATCACCCCTGTGCGACGTAACACCAAAAGCCCTCCTGTTAGATCATACTAATCACTATATATTTGCCCCGCTGGCGAAGATTGTGGACGATATCTTTAAGATATCTGATATTGCCTGGATAACTCCCAATCGGATAAGTTTCTTCCATGTTTTCGTAGCGATTTTGAGCGCAAAATGTATCTCGAGTGACAGTTTGACTTACCGGCGGATTGGTGTGGGACTATTCGAAATTAGGACCTTCCTAGACGATATGGACGGCCACGTCGCTAGGGCCCGGAAGAATATAAAGGGCGAAATATCGGAAGTGGGTACCAGCGGGTATTATATTGATGGCCTCTGCGATGGGCTCGGTATAATGGCTTTGTTGATCGGTACGTTCTGGTTTTTGAGAAATAACCCACCTAGAAGGGGTTACATCCCGTTGCCAACCATAGCAAGCGATAACGATCGAGATAGCGGTATACAGTACAGGATCAAGGTGACCACTAAGAAGGTCGCACTAAAAATCTGCTGTTTCTCCGCCCAATTGGTGTTGAGCTCTACCGCTTGGAATCGATACATAGCCCTTTACCAAGATATGCTCGGCGGTAACTTCGGTATGACCGATCGCCAATTGGTTGTCTTGAGGAGCCCGTTTTTCTTCAGCATAGCCTGGTTGTGGAGGATAATCAACGTTCATAACATGTTAGATTTTCTGCTGTTATCGATATTTTGTGATAAATTGTGGGAATTTCTGCGATCCGTACAATACATTGGCTTCGGTGCGATACTCGCAGGTATTTCTATAACGGAAATTCATATTATAGACGTCAAAAATTTCTTATATAAGAATCTAGGTAACGGTACGACTTACTGACGATAATCTCCATGGATTAGATATGTTAGATGGTTAATATCAATATTTTAATATAATATCCTTGGTATTTTTAATATGATTCATCCATTGTTGCTTTTGCTTAAATTACTATTTATACAAATATTTTTTTATTTTTTTTACTTCCATCTTACTTACATCCTCAAAGGAGGTATTAAATTATTCAATAGGGTAACGAGATATGCTCATTTTATATAAAATAGATACTATACGTACTACGATATACAATTATAAGTATTTAAAAAAATATTTAAGTCCATTGAAGTTTGCAATTTATATAATGTATACTATATACATTATTATTTTTATATTTTAAAATACAAAGATTAATAAACCCAATTTAATGTGCTATAATTGCATTTTGTAATAAATAGTTTAGCGACTGTTTAGACCAGCGTTTCCTGATCGGTAGTGCCTAGACTCTAAGGGTCCATGGCCATTTTGCTGGAGGCTCAATTATAGGATTATGAAAAAAATAAATAAGTTAAAAATTAATAATAATAATATATAATAAAAAATAATTGCTTCAAAAATAAAGCTCGCGCCTCCTTATTTATTTCTTCAGAATGGTTACGTGGCTGCAGAATAGGGTCTATGGCAGAAACCATGATATCCGTGAGTCCACGACAAAAAATATTTGGAACCGCCGGTTTAGAATACTGAAAATACAGAATCGTTGACTGTTCATTGTGCACCCATTATCTCCGTGAGAATCAAAGTATTAAAAAAAATTGGAAGACATCTGATACAATCAAAAAGAGATTTCTGCCAATAGCCGGCACGTTCAAAAGATGAAGTATATAAAAAATATATAAATATACTTCTGGGTCACACAACACGTCTGATTGTATAGTTCCAGGCATTCCTCACGTACAGACAGCTGTTTCGGACTGATTAGTCCTCATCAATGCACGTCGGAGGAATACCTGTCGCTCGTTCAGTACGCCGTATCGTCAAATAAACGTTAGCACATGCCTTTAGAAAAAACTCCAGAGACATCTAATGCCCAGCCGCGAATTCATGGCGTAATATCCATGCGGTAACTAAGTTACCAGTCAATAGAGATCCGTATTAGCGTGTGATCTTATCGGCGTCGAATGACTAATAAATAAGAAAGAAAAAGATATTTATATATTTTTTAAATATAGTTTTTATATACTTCATCTTCTGAACGTACGTGCCGGCTATTGGTAGAAAAAGAATAAATGATAGATAGAATGATATTCTTAAATTGAACACTCTGTATTTTTTTGCTAAATATGCAGCAACACTTTTATTTCATCTCCTTAGGCAATAAATAACGTCATAATAACAAAAACATGAGTAAACATAAATAGGCCATGAATTTATTTTACAAAAATAAAGACAAGAAATCAAAAAGTATCTTACTGCAGAAATTGTTCAAAATGTCCACCATTTTTGTTGATGCACATCTGGGCTCTGCACAATAAATTATGTCGACATTTCACATTTCCAAAGCCTACTTATGTAATTTGCGTGTTTGTTTTATTATGATGTTATGCATTCAGAATTTAATAAACTATCTAATTATGCAGAAAAATACAGGATGTTATGTTCAATTTAAGAAAACCAAACTGTCATTCGCTCCCTTTTGTTTTTGAAAGTACACCAATCTATTCTACCTGACTAGAAAGAGCACAAAATATTGTATCCGACTTGTTTTTGATTTTTTTAAATACTTTGATTCCCACGGAAATAATGAGTGCACAATGAACAATCAACCAGCCTGTATGTAGTACTACAATGTGTGAACACACATAAATATCAACGAAATTGTTTTTCCTATTTCATCCGATACTTTTCCATATTATGTTTGATCTAAAATGTAGCAAATCATTTTGTACAAGTCAGAATATATTTAATTGCAAAAAGTTTAAATGTGGTGTACTTGATTAGTGAATGATGAGAGGGAGAATGATCAGAAGTAAATCGTTAAAGAAAGCTTGAGATATTGATACAGGTGTAGTGATTTAACCCAATTTACTTTAGGTCAACGGAAAAAAAAACCTGAATTTTGGCCGGCAAATTATGTTTTATAGATAATGTTGCAGCTATATGTTCCTTACAAAATCATTCCTCAAATTTTATAACTCAATATAGTTATTAAATTATTAGGGATGATGTTGATTACTTGCAAATATTATCATTATGCAGCGGTTTTGGTCGAGAACGTAGAAGTACCTCTGACTAAATTCTGTTCTTCTCTGTCTTCTTTGTTTGTATATGTAATAATAGTGTGCTGCTTAATGTCTAATTACGATACCAAACGTGGTACATCATTAACAGGTGGCATAACCATATTACCGAAGTTTTGCTTACATCATGCATGATGTTTTTTTTGTGTTTCTTCCCATTTAACTCCTCTCTTAACTGCTGCCCTTCTTACATCTAAAGTTTTTTCGGTCGACCTTTTGCTTTCCCCTTTAAGTAGCTTTACCCGCGAACAACTACATAACTACCCTTTCTTCTGGCATTCTTCTCACGTATTCCTACCACCTTCGTCGTTCCTTCTCCATTTTTTCTACTGTGGATCTTATTTCCGCATTTTGTCTTCTGATCTTTTCCATTTTGGTTTTGGTTTCAGTTCTTCTCAAAAATCTCATTTCTATGGCTGTAGTCTTACTACTAAGTACTTACTTATCAAGTACTTACTGCATTCTTAAATATTTATACTTTGATATCTTTCGGTATTTATTTCTTGCTCAAGAAGGAGTTCTTATTACTGTTAGATAGCTGTTACTTTTTCTTTTATTTCTTCATCTATTCTTCCATTTGCTTATTATTGGTAAGCTGCCCCGTAAATAGACTATGTCACGAATACCATAGGTATGACGCAAGCCGTGGGAATGTGGTGAGAAAAGAAAAACTTAAAACTGCCGGGTAATAATTGTCATCTTCCAAACATTATGATACTGACTTGAGTTTTCATTATACCCAGTATTAATTTTGTTTTTATCAGTACTTCCGCTTCGTGGTCCAATTCATTGTTATATTATTGTACATGCATACAACCACTACTAAGTATTTACCAAATAAATATTTTTCCTAAAAGAACATTTACTAAAAATAAAAATACCCTTGATAAGTGAAGAACTCCAGATACGTATTTCGACAACTAAGTTGCCATCCTGATTAGAATCTCTGGAGGAAAATAATGTTAAACGCAGCATGCACCACACAGAACACCGCTTGAATAACACTCAAATGGTGCTGCATACGGCCTTCCAATGCGCCCTCAAAACTCTATGGTAACAACTTGAGATCTGGGAATTCCACTGGCGCCTCGTTCTTCGTCTGGTAGACCCGCGATGTGGTGTGTGAAACTTCTTCAAATCCCTTCTGTTGTGTGATGTTTATGTTAAGTTGCAAGTTATAACAACAATAAAGTATTTCTTGATTTAGTAAAAAAAATTATGCCCATTTCTTGTCGCTGGTTGTACTCATTTCTCTTACTCCCTACCAAACAGAGACCGTCTTTACCGGTTGAGTCCCGGATAATAGTGGTAGCTCTAATGTTAAATTCAAATAACAATCGTATAGGTGGCAGTCCTGTGCGTATTCAATTAACCCTGCTGATAAACAATTTCATGGTAGCGATAGCCTCCCTGGCTCAGGAGCCTGAACGATAACGATGAAACAGCAAAATGCTGTTAAAAATCATAGCATTATGTACATATGATTGACAGTAACATAAAAACTAAAATAGCCTGCAATGTAATAATAAACGAATTATATGTATTAAATAAACAAATTAATTTGTTCAACTTTAAGTTATCTGCATACAGTATTTATGACATAAACGGAGCCAAATTATTACCCTATGGAAAGCCAGATATTGGCGAGAAATGACTTAAGCGATGACCCTTATTAACTAACGTACCGTTTTCTATTGGGAAGATACGACTTGAAAAGGGATTGTAAGGAATGAGAGAACCCTATTGGGTCGAGGTTAATTAAATGCTTTGCTAATTTTGCATGATTCAAATGGTTTTGAAAAATCTGTATACATAACGTTCACCATCATTCAGACATTTAGAATGTAACTACGTCATTATCACGCGATTGGATACTATGGAGCATTTATTCGCAAAACCGTTTAGACAAAAAAAGGCTAAATAATGAAGAGATATTGCTATGTAACAAATCGCAATTTTTTTAGCGAATTGTTTAATAATTGCAATGGGTGGATAGTTAGCGAAAGAGGGAATTATGAACAGGATCGTACTGAAATAAAGAAAGTTGATTAGTGCGTGGACATACGATTTTTAATTTTAATTTAACTTGTTAGTATGTATTTCCTATTCTTCTACAGTTCACTACTCCCTTATCACCTATATAATTACTATTATTTGCGTTCCTTTCAGAAAAAAAAATGTTTGGGAGAGGTGCAAATCAAAATATAGGTAGGGAACAGCAGTATTATGTAATGATTTAAGTCTAAAACCACATTAGAATTTCTCAAAAACTTTTCCAAAATCTGTTTCGTAAAATTTAAGTGGAAATTACTTATGTTAATCAACATATCTCATATATTCTTAGTGTATATAAATTAATAATTCATATTTTAGATTTATTTGCTTATACTAACTTTTTTATTCATTTATTTTTTTAATTTTCTTTTGGTAGTTTCGTGCTGTCCATATTCACGTAATACTCAACGAGAAAACTCCGATATATATTATATTATAATGTTAGTAGCATCTGTCGGTGATATTTACTTATTCTTAGTTTTATTTATTTACTTAAATTGTGGATTATTATTAATATATTTATAGTGAGCTTTCTTACTAATATTGTTGTTTAAGGACGGAAAATGCTTAATATTTCCATTATTCAGATATAAGAAAGCCTTAAACTTTCCTTAGAATTTATTTACAATTGAATTCAAATTGAGATAATAAAAATCTCTCTACTTGTATGGTAAAATGTTAATAATTAATAACTATGACATACATACGTTAAAGACATACACCAGTCTCAAGATATAAAGTAAACCCATGCATTTTACTTAAATTAATAGCCTATTGATGGCTTGTTACTACCTCTCCTCACCGTAAGAGGACAGCAGTGTTGAACGCTGAAGGGTATCGGGAGAGATACCGACCACCCTCTCTGCAACCGATTCTTATAAAAATCGATTGCCGCAATGGAGATTCGAACTATCGACATCCTCCACAGATGTCTAGCGTTATTACTACTGCGATATCCCGGCAGATTAGCCTATTGATCTAGTAATAGCAGTACGACTTAGTGACAAAGTGATTAGCAAAGCCAAGCACGCTAAACGTTGCACGGTACGTGAATGTGGCAACCCTACATCAAAGGGTATGTAGGGTTTGTGGATTTTACTTTTTACTAGTATAGTAATAATTAGAGTTGGCACTGCGTGCGTTCGGCAATGCGCTACTGTATTTCGAGGAAATGCAAGGGGCTTAGTAGACAATAAAAGTAGATGAACACTTTTATTTACTTTATAAACCGATTGTAGCTTTTTCGACGTTCGTAATTGCAACATTATTAAACTGAACCGTACAAAACTCCTGACGCAATATAGACAATCGTGTAAACATGGTATATGCTCGACCCGAAGAGCGGTAGGTGACTGACGGTTCCCCGGCTATAACATCTGGTAGACTCCTTGCACTTCTTCGAAACGTGCGCTACTGGCCGAACGCTCGCAGCGCCACCTTTAGTAATAATAACATTATGATCTACTCGAACCCTGCGTAATGATTATTGAAATTTCGACACATGTGAGACATTGGTGGCTTCACTAATAAGACTTTAATCTCGACGTTAAATCAGTGCAAGAAATGGAAGGCACTCAATTCTGTCCAGAAGGGCTCAGTAAAAATTGGGCACTAATTATTTCGGTGGCCTAATCAAGATTTTAAGTTGTGTGTATCTAGCACAGTTGTATGGCCTGTGTTTCGCTCCGGGATATGATCCTGTGTTTCTATAAGTTAAGTACTTAAGAAAGCGCTTTTGGACTCTCCCAATTGCGAGTCAAAGAGTTCGAGTGAAGGTCAATTAACACTTCGAGTTCATTTGAATGGCAAACGTTCTTAACATCATTTCCTACTTTTCACTTCTTTATTGGTGTTTTTAAATTTTTGTATGAGCCATATTGCTGAAGAATCGTCTACGCTAGCAAGAAACTTGCGACATTTATTGCGTGACATAAACTTGCATGTTTTTTTATAGCAGCTTTCAGCAGCTCTCGCAATAAAAATAAACTATCAGACAGTAGTCTCAGATGTGTTAACTCAGGTGCTGCATCTACTCTCGCAATAAATGTATATTTTTTGTTAGTGCAGACGAACCTTAAACAGTTTCAGTGCAGAGTAGGCCAAAAAGAATTGAAGCACTATGATTTTTCCGCCTACTTGTAATTTAATTCATCCGGCAAATCAAGTGTTGTTTGGTAAAATTGTATATAAAAAAAGCTATTATGCATATAGAATTAAACAAAAAAGAATTGTTTAAATTCATTGCGGCCAACTTAAGATAACAAAATTTACTACATTTTGAAGTGGTAATTTTTTTATTCTTTTTGATATGTTAAGTGTATCAAAGCATTTATTTTTTTAATGTTTACTACTGAGCAGAAAATAATTTTAAAAAACTAAAAAGCAAGGCATTGGTTATCTCAAGCAAAAAGAATTCTAAGTACTTAAGAAATCATAGTCGCATCTCTCAAACTTGTTTTTTATACCATGGGGAAGTCAGTCAGAAAAATTTATTATAGTATTAATATATTATTCCGATAAATTTATCAGGGGTCCGATTCTCGAATCTCGCATGATGATTGTCACATGCGAATCTAGCCAAATGTCGAATGAAATGTCCCCAGTTGTATACATGAATGTCAAATTTGTCGTATACGAGATTCGAAAATCAGGCCCCAGGCCGTATTCGAAACGCATGGCGTAATGTGTCTAGCATACAATGTGAATGCCAAATCCAAGTGTGTTGAGGCCTTATACATTCACAATTCAATAGTTTGTCTCCTATTTGTTTTGTTTTTGACAAGTACTATATTCTGTTTTTAAACTAGGAGAAGCGTTTTAAATTCTCCGCGCAGATACAACCAATCGCAGATCCAGGTTTCAGCGCGGAGAATTTAAAACGCTCCTCCTAGTTTAGAAACAGACTATAGAAACATCGAATTTTTAGACAATTTAGATGATAATTTATTGTTGCCAATTCCAATTATATATTTGATGGAAGCGTCATTCCTGCCAATAGTGTATAAGTAAATTCCATTTGTTTGTATCAGAATGTTGGGAAAATTTAAACTTTCTTACATCTGAATGAGATTTGATCACTTTTATTATCCCAAATTATATTTCTTATTCCTGTGATATTGTCTTCCCTTTTATATTATCCACATTTACTCGAAATTATATTTTTGATTATTAAATTATATGTTTCCAATCTTAATAGTGTAAATGGTCCCAATAAATCTTATACTTTATTTTCAAACACTATATTTAACACACATAAGCTGCTTTCGTTTATACCAATGATTAGTAATCACGTAAACAGGATTATAAAAGAGCGCGTTCGATTAACGTGA
>JARFOC010020694.1:0-10151 GCA_031763485.1 Osmoderma eremita
GTCTGATTGTATAGTTCCAGGCATTCCTCACGTACAGACAGCTGTTTCGGACTGACTTAGTCCTCATCAGTGCATGTCGGAAGAATACCTGTCGCTCGTTCAATACGCCGTATCGTTAACTAAACGTTAGCACATGTCTTTAGAAAAATCTCAGAGACATCTAACGCCCAGCCGCGGATTCATAGCATAATCTCCAATATTGCAGCATTATTGCTGGTAACATAGTTATCGTATGGAGATTACGCCATGAATTCGCGACTGGGCGTTAGACGTCTCCGGGATTTTCCTAAAGACATGTGCTACCGTTTAGTTAACGATACAGGCATATTGAACGAGCGACAAGCATTCCTCCGACGTGCACTGATGAGGACCAAGTCAGTCCGAAACAGCTATCTGTACGTGAGGAATGCCTGGAACTATACAATCAGACGTGTTCTGTGATCCCAGAAGTATATTTATATATTTTTTAAATATATTTTTATATACTTCATCTTTTGTTATGCCAACCTCGAAAATTCATGTGTAGTACCACTACACTAAGAAAAAGGATCGTTGGTTGCTTTAACAAATTATTTTTTTCAGTATAAATTACATAGTACACGTCAATATAAAGAAAAAAGAGACTATATAGTAAAAAATAACAACCCTATCAGTGTATTGAGTGTAGTTTTGCTGGCTGATAATTAAAAAATATATTTAATAGCCAATTTTTCTAACCAAATTTCAAAATGCGCAAAGACGGTATTAATACTAAATTCAAAAAAAGAATATGTACCTACGAGGTGTGTAAATTAGGTAATGAGACTGATACTTTTAAATATTTTTATTTGAATATAATTACAATTGAACGTTGTGTCCCTCAAAATAACTCCCTTGGGAAGCCACACAGCGTTCGAGACGGTTCTTCCATTCCTCATAGCAGTGCTGGAACTCTGATATTGCAATCGCCTTTAGCTGGTCGGTTACAGCCGTTTGAATGTTTTCGAGTGTCCCAAAATGATGTCCCTTCAAATGAATTTTCAATCTTGGGAAGAGGAAAAAGTCGCAACGACTCAAGTCAGGTGAATAAGGAGGCTGAGGAGCCATAGCAATATTATTATTGGCCAAAAAACCGTTTATGGAAATTGCTGTGTGAGAAGGCGCATTGTCATGATGCAGGATCCAATCGTTCTTGATGTTTGACCTCACACGCATGACCCTTTTTTGGAGTCTTTCGAGAACATTTATCAATATATGGCTATGTAAAGAATACTGCTACACGTAGCAGCTTTTTTAAGCTGCCAAACAAACACAGCATTAGCAGCAGTTTGCAGCTGCTACGCAAACACAGCAGATTTACACATCACTAGTATTAAGACTGGGGATGCCAGAGAGCCGTGCTACTGCCGCCATCTGGTGTTATTCCTAAATGTCAACGTGTAATGTGGGTTGCATAAGACCAAGCGTAAATGTAAACATCAATTGTATCAATCAGTATATATATGTATACAAATATAAATTATACGTTTCATTGAATGCGTTTTTGATCCTATAAAAATATTACAATATTGTATAGAAATATATTTATTTTAAGTTAATTTATATTTAAAAAGCTTAAAGTTAAACTAATACGCAGTATCGTGAAATCCACACCGTACAAATTAATATAGTAGTGGGCCGATATAATGAATTCCTGTAAATATATTGGTATATTAGTAAATATATCTGAACAGAAACCGTTTTGATGTTATGCATTTATTGAATTAGCAAAAACTATGTTAACTTCCTACGTAAAAATTTGCAATTTGGGTAAATACCAAATATGTGTGCAACTATCATAACAAATATACGTGGATTTGGGAACTTGATGACGCGTATCGGTAACAAATCGTAAACTGCGCAAAGGGGGAGAAATTTTGGTCAGCTTATGAGCATACCTTCTGTACTTCTATCATGCTTGGTACATCGATCATCCACTGATCACAACAATGCAAAACGATTTGTGCCAGCCAGTCGCTTATTTTGAATGAATAGTGGTTGGCCGAACATTTTAATAAAATTCCATACAATAATTCGAATATTGTATTAGCTAGTGCAGGGTAGTCGCACTTTGTTTATTATGCAAGTAACCTCAAAAATCCAGGGGATGTAAAATTCCATTAAAAATGTGCTGCCAACTGTATTTTACTTTTTGATCTCTCCGTATGATTCCGCATAATTCGGGACCCGAATTAATTAATACTTTGTGTGAGAGGAGTAATCCGGACAGTGTGTTCATTATTAGTAGACGTATCACACTGATGAGATTAAGGAAAATCGAAATATGTCTAACTTTTAAATGTGGCGCCATATTTCATAATCACGATTCCCTCGTATTTTCGTATTTGGCCGTGTACCAAACCGGAGGGCGCTGTATTACAATAACGTGAAGTTGCGTTTCCAGCGAAATGTACAGCGCTCGCGTTTCTCTTTAATTGCTGTTCTGTACTGGGCATTCAGGAATCGTAAGCAATGAAAAGGCCGATGAGCTAGCGAAGTATACCACATCTTATGTGAATGCAAGGCCTTGGACTCTAGAATACAGACAATTTTGGCAAAACCAAAAATGAACCCAGAAGACTATACAGACCAACCGGCCAAGGACCTGTACAGGGCAAGGGTATAAAAGTGGGAGATAAATACAAAAAGCCATTAGGCTGAAGTGTCTCCGGAGACTTGTCGGACAGCTCTCATAACGAAAAAAATCGCAATAGATTTGAAGTGGGATTGGAGCATACCATTGGAAACTAATAATGATGAAAAATGTTTACAAAAACGATGAATCTTCCACTTTGTAAAGATACTTACTGCAAAAAGGAATTCACGAAATTAAACCAATTAACGTAGCGAGAAACGATTTTATGGAGAAAACGATACTAGAACTCCTAATATAGATTAATCACGATAGAACACGAATTTCAGGAAAAAAGAAATACTTGTTTAGCCCTTTTTGATAAAAGAAAAACTAGTAATAAAAGTCTTTAATTCTATTATTGATTATACATGTGTCAATTATATTAAAACAAAAATACTTCCATTTAAAACGACAGAATATAACTTGCACTCAACTTACCTAATTCTATTAAAATTACCATGTAACTATACTACAGTTTTATTCTTTTAAACACGAAATACACGTTAGACACACTGCACTAAAGTTCATGCACTCCGTCATCTTCAAGTAATACCTGGCCCGCCACCTGTATAATGAACATTTTGGTTTTCAAAGAGCACACAGCGTGACCGCCGTAAATACGTCTCATAGGATATTATTTAACGTTTTCCTGCATAGCTAGACCATGATTCAAGATTAGCGCCTCCAGTCTCATATGTTGTGCGAACGGTGCGCTGTTTATCGCATAACTTGAATGTTTCTGATTTCTCACGAGTGATCGTGAATCATCAGTGCTCGGGAATTCACCGATCCTTAATAAATTGAAATTGAAGTTTGCATAAAAATTTTCTTTGCAACTTCCCATTATTTTCTAAATTGATGCATATCGTGCGCTATGAATCTTATTGTGATGCCAGATTTGATGGAATGAAACATAGTTTTTATATTAGAAAAGTTAACCCAAATGAATAAAACATTGGAATAATTTTCCTCGTTAGGAAACCAACTCAACAAATTACCAAATTTCATGGAAGATATTTAGATAGAAATCCTACGTTCGTTATTGGATCGCTCCTAAATTATTCTAAAAACATTGTACGAAAGTTCCAACTAGAAAATTCCGTCACAAGATTTATAAATCGCATACGATTTAACATCGTGAAATTAAGTATTGACTGAAAGTGCTTGTAACATAGATCAAATTCCATATACATCTGGCAGTTATTTTTATTTTGATGATGTATTACTATTGAAGGGATTTTTCATTCCAAGTAAGTTATAATCTTTCGAATTAATGGCACCCATAATATTGGCAATTAGAGCTTTGGCATCTGATAAATTCAGTTTGGTGTCTAATTTGGGTGTATCCAATTGTCTTTCTTTCTCCTTTTCCAATTCCTTTTCCTTCACCTTCTGGTTAGCTGCCTGGAAAACATCGTCAAATGTATAATCCTCTTCTTCGGAATCGATATTAATGTGCGACGTTTCCTTCTCAGGTTTAATTTCTTCTTTCGTACGACGATCACCATCCTCATCTTCCTTCTCGTCTTCTTTCTCATCGTCTATAAATGGAGGATCGGGGAATGAATCATCAGGCGGATTGACACTTCCTAGTCTTGCGGAGAATGGACTGGTAGCTCTCTTATTCTTCTCTGTTTTCTCAGAACCGAGATTTACGAATTTCCGTAACCTCTCCACACGTTCTGGTTCCTTCGCTTCAAGTTTCTTTAAGTAAGTAATAAGACCATGCTGTTCTTCAGTAGATAGGTCTTTGAAATTCTGCAGAAGCGTTTGTAGATCAGAATCGGATAATCCTTCCATGTTATTAGCACTCTCGTTTGTTGTTGGCGGCTTTGGCACGTTTTGCAACATATCAATGCTAAAAACAGTGGTAGAAGGGGTAGAAGGTGGATTCGTTTTTGTTTGGTTAAATTGTTCAATGAAGGATGCTGTCGTCATTGGCTTTCCAGTAGTTTTGGATGCTTCTGCCATTCCAACCTGTGATAAAATGATTATTTCAATAGAACAATGAATATTTCAAAATGATATTGTTAAAGGTAAAAACTAAAGAATTAAGTAATGCTAACAAAAATAAACAAATAAAAGTAATTAATATATAAACATTACATACGACTGCATTTATTAACTGTTCCAATTCTACTTCAGTTACATCTGTTTTTCCCTGCAACACTAGCGCAGTAGCAATTTGCCTTGCAATAGCTGCCTTGTCAACAGTTCCTATACCAGGTACTTTTACCGGATCAACCTCAGGCTTTTCCCTTTTCTTTTCCTCTTTTCTTTGATTGGCAAAATGTATCAAACTGGCGATTTTCTTAATTGCATTCTTGAAAGCTCTCTCTTGCGTGTAGTCAACTAATCCAGCGAGCAACTGACCTTTTAGTTTTTCTTTCACGGTTTCGAACAATACGCAGTTCACGTCATTATCTAGGAGTTTTTCTGAACTATTCGCTTCACTTTTCTCCAAAGCCAGCGCCTGTGCTAGCATGTCTATTACTTTCGGACCTAGTGACCCTAATTTTTCTTCTAATGCGGTTAAAAGTCTCAACACAGCTACAACGTTAATTTCAGTGGTGTCATCTTCCTTTTCCTCGTTATAATCTTGTCGTGGGGGTGTAAAAACTGGCTGCCGCGTCACGTCTCTCATAACAGGCGGTGGCTTATAACAATCGCGAATATCTTTGCGATACACGTCCCTGTAAGAAACCGGCTCGCGATCCCACGATTTCTCCCATGGACGCTCCACTTTACCACGTCTATCGGGCGGAGAACTTGCGCGATATTTATAGTCCCGAGAACGTTCATAGCTCCTTTCTCGATCACGACTATGTCGTTCGTAACTCCTTTCACGATCGCGACTCCTATCACGATCGCGACTCCTTTCACGATCGCGACTCCTTTCACGATCGCGGCTCCTATCACGATCGCGACTCCTTTCTCTTGAAACTCGCGACGAGGGGCGTGTCGGTTCGCTTTCCCAAGGACTATGAGATCTCTTAGAGCTCTTCGTATCTTCATCTTTGTCTTCTATTACTATAACTTCGTGATCTTGGTCGGGCTCCGAAGCCATAGGTGCTACTGGCTTGTTTGTCTGCGTTTCCTCTTTTGATTTCTTCTTGCCAGTTATACGGAAACATATAGGTGCTGGTTGTTCAGGAAGACCCAATCTAAAATTTAATCAGTCGCTTAATTGAAACTATATGAGTGTATAATTTGCATTCATACCTTCGCCTTAACGCATCCTTTTTCGATTTAACTTCTATATTATGCAACTCAATCATCCTTTTATTCCAAAACAAAATCCACTCTGGTTTAAAATCATAGCTCGCTGCATCTTTACCTTCTGCTTGTAACTCCTTATACCTGATGCATAAAAATATTAATTACGAAAGATACCGAAATAATAGCATTTGTATTAAGTAAAATATATTCAATTCAAATAATTTTTTTTGATAGTTCATGCATGAAGAAAAATAACCGAAAATATTAATAAAATGCGGTGATTGTCCTGTGGGTCCACTTGTGAAAGTTTACAAAGCACGCCCACCGAAGGGGTAATGAGAAGACATTGGTTTTTCACTTGTCATATTATAGGTTAGCTTGTTTAAAAATAAATTGTTGGCAATACAGAACAGGAAACTTCTATAGAATATTTAGATCAACAGACATATTTGGATATTTATTATTATAGGTCGGTAATTCTGATTTTACTAATTATGACGTACCTCATCTGTTATCATAAATAGACTATAACAACGAAAAACATAAAGAAAAAATATTTAATACAACGCTATACATCAGATGTCAGTGACCCTGTAATACTAAATCAAAACCGTGAAGCTCTGCCAAAAAGTGCCTTTTTGACCTTAACTCTTACCTTTTATTCCAGAACCCTTTCCATTCCTCATTGTATTGTGGATGCTTCTCTGGATTTTTTTCATGCTGCTTTAAAGTTTTCTCCATGTCAGTTTCAATCGCCGCGGCCAATCTTTTATATTCTTCCAATTTATCTGAACTACTTTTGTTTCGTTCCGGAACTACTTCACTTCTAGATTTATAATCCGGTCTTTGCCACGGCAGAACGCCTTTTCCTCTGCCACCTTTTGGTGACGGAGATCTATTGTAATACGGCCTACAAAAATTTCTTCGAACATTAAGCAACCCGTTACTATGGTTTCAACAATTTTACTTACTATGACGCGTATCTTTATTTTGATTTAAACGTGGTATTATCGCTATTAATAGTAATAATAAGAAATAATAAGCAAATCAAACATAACATATATTTCTTAAAATTACACATGTACATCTAACTTGAAAACAGTTAAAAATTCACACAAGTAAACAAGATTCGTACCTTCTGTATGGACTTCGACTCCTGCTTCTAGATGGCTTTCTGGGGGGTCTCCTACTCTCATACGTGTTATAATCGCTCAACTCGCTACTCGAAATACTCGAGACGCTACTCAAAGAACGTCTGCGTTCCCGCTTAGAGGTACCAGATGCAATAGCTTGCTTTTGTTTCTTCAAAGGCTTTGCAACGACTGGCGGCGATGGACTTCTCTTCCTCGTCAAGTCACTCGGAACGGCGCCGGTCTTACGGTATGATCGTTTTAAAACATCCTCCGATGGCTTAGCAATCACAGTTGATGGAGTAGAACTAGAATCTGTTAAAAGTCATTTACAAATTATTGCAACATATTAACTGCAATTTTAAAATACCGTCATATACTCTAGTTATCTCTTCTCTGTTCACCAAATGTTCAAATGTAGTCCCGTCCTTCTCCGAGTGATGGGGACCGTGAAATATTTGCGCCCAATACATCGGTTTCTTCTCATCGAAACCCTCTTTGTCAATTGGATGTGGTCTTAGTCGCCCATACTTTTGCTCGATAGCTTCGGCTATTTTATTCATCGTATTCTGCCAATTCCTCTTGTATTGCTTCGTCATGTATGGCGACAACGCTTGATAACATTTTACGAAATGTCTTTGCAAATACTGGGTGATAGAAAATAAAAATTCGATCAAGAAACTCTACCTTTGGAGATGTTTCAAAATAGATACCTGACTTATATGATTATAGCTCACGAGGTGAGCAATAACCGTCCTTGGGTCGCCACGCTTATCGCACAGCATGCATAAATAACCTGGCTCTTTGTCACGATCGTATTCCTGAATTTCCAACAAATACTCCAAACCCACCAAGGAACTGACTGTGTAATTATCCAAACGTTCCTGTATCAAAGCAGTTTAATAATTAAGCATACGTCCATTTAAATAGGTCTTAACGGTTCACTTGCTTGAATTTGGCAGGTTTTTTGCATCTCCCCTTCGAAACCAGGCGGTACTGGTTCACCGGCTGCGACATGGAGCACAGGTTGTCCAACCAAAACAGCCGAACTCCTTTTTGAAACGGTTGAGACGTTAGTGCTGTGTCGTTTTCCGATCTCATGATGATAGACGCGACCCATAACCGGACACTCACACATATTACAATACCAGTGCTCAGATCCATTGACGTAACTAAGTTCGAAAATATTCCCATGCGATCCATTTGGAAGATAACTCTTCAAGGATAAGAGACGATCGGTTTCACTCGCCTGTTACACAGTATCACGATTAGGGTTGTAATAGATTAAATTAAGGGGCACACAAAAAAAAAGATTGCTTTCAATTCAAAATGTTATCATACGATTAATTCGTAATTCATGACATCGCAAAACATTAGACAAAATTGTTTAAAAAAATATTTCTTGAAACGGCAGAACAAAAGGTCATTTATACCAACTATAACGATATGATATAATATTTGCTTGATGAAAGATGTGCCAGATGATAGCAGAAGAAAACATTTTTTGAAGCTCCTTCGATAAAACATTTGCTTGTGGATAAAAAATAGTGTACATTTCTTTCCCTGTATATTTTGTTCACCAATGATTATTCTCAACTAGTAAACCAATAATTAAAAAAAAAGAATAATCCGTGCAAATAACACGATTGAATTTGTAGTTGTAAATTATTCAGCGCTTATGTCAGTTTTTACCAAACAAGACTATTTTCTTTGCATTAATATTTTCGCATTGCGTTTTAAAATATTCTCCGTCAATTATTATCCCGTCTATAACACTTTCATTGAGAAAAAAATTCCGATATGCAAGGGCAAAGGCGACAAAAAGGGGCTATTGTAACGAAAACATGTATGCTTTACTAATATGCATAGTTACTAAAGACTTATTTTCTAAACTTGATATTCTATCTCAGCCGCACAATGTTACCTTTTCCTATGCATTGAGGATTTTATCCAAACTAAGTATATTACAATTTTAATACTGAAATAAGCTTGCAAGGGGACAAATTACAGAAGTCCCCTCCGATTTTAATGGTGTAATTGTACGTTTATAGAGATTATCGAACTATATGTTCCAGCTTACTTGAAGGAGTGGGTAAATAACTTGAAAATTA
Source organism: Osmoderma eremita (assembly GCA_031763485.1). Classification (NCBI taxonomy): domain Eukaryota; kingdom Metazoa; phylum Arthropoda; class Insecta; order Coleoptera; family Scarabaeidae; genus Osmoderma; species Osmoderma eremita. The sequence goes on from JARFOC010020694.1 coordinate 9,114, forward strand.
AGTATAAGAAATATAGTATAAGAAATATGTTGTATACAAGGATGTATATTAAAAGTACGTTTAGGCACAGAAACATGAAGAGTGTCTGATCTCACAAGTATAATCAGAACATGCAATAACTTTATATACACTACCGTGAAAAAAAGTAGGTACGAACTCTATCCTACCATAAAACTACATGGTAAACATTAGCTCTGTTCCAACACGCGATTTGACCAATCGAACAACAGATTGGAATCCTTGAGAACTGAAAAATGTTCACCAATTGTTTTGCACAGTAGTGTACCTATATGTACCGCATTTTATTCATTCCAATCAATAAACAGCACAAATAAACTATCATTCGTTGGCAATAAGCTGGCAACTGCGAACTCTTTCGTGAAAAATCAGACCTTATTAAATACGTGTTACCAATATTTCTGATATTTTTAGTTGTCTTAAGAGAATTTCTCTGAGTTGTTGAATAACTTACATCTAAGGGCCTCAAATGGCAGCGCTATGCGAGAGTTTGACGCGGCGTTTTCCGCGACACTACATAGAAAACTGTTGCTAAATAAGAGGTAAGTGACTTACCCCTTTTCAACATTCATTGTTTCAAGGAGTCTTAAGGTTTCGCAAACATTTAAATCGCATCTGTTTCGCCCAATACTCCAGTGTTCTAATTAGAATCTGGTTGAGCATTAACTTCCCAGACGAGTAAATAATTATTATATAAAGGAAAACGTAATTTAGAATCCACACCAAAATTTTAGAAAAAGCAGGTGTAGGTGTGTTGAGTATTTCGCCTTTTATTTTGATTACTAACCACGTACCTTTTATGTTGAGAAATAATACTGAATTAATATGTAATATATTACTCACAATAAAAATAAAAAATACCCTTACAACCTTGACGAGTGAAGAACTCCGGATATGTATTTCGGCAACTAAGTTGCCATCCTCAGCAGAATCTACGAAGGACGATAATGTTAGACGTCGCACTCTGGGAGATTTGCACCACACAGGACACCACTTGAATAACACTACCTTCCGGCTTAT
>JARFOC010020705.1:0-10150 GCA_031763485.1 Osmoderma eremita
TTCGACAAACTAGATTTAATTATACGTTTTTGGTAGTATACTTCCATAGTAATATTGCGCTATTTTTCTCAGTGTACCATAATATATCGTATATAATATACCATAGCATGTACCATAATATGTATCATGATCCAAATCATCAAAATGAATGTATCCTCCAAGTTCGATAACTATGTTTCAGAATTTTAATCTAAATTTTCCAAACATCCCTTTATTAACAATTTCACAATTAAAATCCAACTCCACTCCACACAAAAAAGGCGACTAAATGAAATAAATCCAAAAAGTAATACACACCACCCATCCTCTAACATCAAACGGAAAAAGAACATGGGAATCCCATCTCTCCAGCCTCCTTCAAAGCTACTACAGCGAAGAAGAATTTATGAACTTCACCGCGTTCAGACAGTCCAAGTTTGAGGGCGGATCATAAAAGTTTCTTGTAATTAAAAATTTTTCGCTAAACCGACGGCCATTCTTTGTGGTAAATATTTGCCGCGAGATTCTGTTGCATTAAGAAGAGAAAGGTTGAGGTGGATTTTCCGGTTACTTAGTATTAGTGTTATGGATTCACGGGAGATCGACATGGCTTGGGGGATGTGCTCGAAGTATTACTGGAGATGAAGTATCTCATTTAAGGTATTATGGGTGAATGAGAACTGCTGAGGAATGAAGTCTATTTGCAAAGGAAGGTCTGTTTAATTTCGTTCGCGTAGAATCGTTGATTGATTAACCTATTATTGCTAGTAATCATCTTCTATGGAGATGGACAATAATTGTTATATGGAAAAATTAACATTTTGGACACAAAATAAATTTTTGGAGTTTCAAAAACAAATTGCGACGGTAACAAAACAATGGGAATCTGGCGGTAAATTAGGAATTATACAACTTGTCCAAAGTTTTCCATCTTCGTTATTATTATTATTAAGTTGGTTAAGTGTCATTTATTGTTTTGATTGAGATGGTGGGAACAGAAAAACAATTAAATATCTTGTTTCCTAGGTATGCAGAGAAACACTTCTTTTTTAAATAGAACGAATAATCTTAATATGTAAAGAATATATGGGTTTTGACAAATTTTAAAAAATAATATTGGCAACAAAAAATCGTTAATACATAATTACGGTAAACCTGGAAATATAACTTAAGCTATCTAATAATTGTCGAAACGATAATCACATAGACAACCAAAGGAATAATATTAAAAGAAAACAGTTAAAAAATTAAAAAGATTACAGGCTAAAAGGCGTTTAAATCATGCATATAATAAAAAAATATGCAAAAATATGCAGGATTTGTAAATAGTAAAAAAAAATCAAAATATATATAAGTAAAATAAATATTTTTTTTAATAAAACCAGCTGTCTCCTCGGCCACGCCTTGCTGTGGCTCACAATCAGTCTGAATAAATTGAAAAGAAGAAAAAGCAAGTTTTTGCCTGTCACAGGTGTGACATCTATAACATTAGTGTGGTAAAGCTCGATATATCCTTTATCATATAAGATATCAAAAAAAGTTATTCATGAAAATTGTAGAGAGGCTTAAACTTAACATTTTAAAATTATTTTCGTATATACAGCATGTTTCATATCACCAGGGTCAGCCAAACCCTGTATATTATTCCAGATTTAGATTAAGCTGGTGCCTCACACTTCCAATATCCAAATTTATTGAATTATACAGGGTGTTTCAGAAGTTATGGAAAATTTTATTTGAAAATCACTGTGTATTCAAGGTGTTGTATACTGCAAACGACACAGTCTGAAGTCTTTTTTTACAAGCATAGATTTTTTTATATTTCCCCAGTTTTATAGCAACGTGACGTTTTTTCAAAATTATCATAATGGATCACCCTGTATTTTATATCATAAAGAGAAAGAATAGTTTAAGTACTTTTATATTTATTAAGCGCCCTCTATATCTAAAGTCATTAATTTCTAGGATATTTTAAAGTCTTTTGAAATATCGGTGGATGATTTTCTAAAAAAATCTAAATAAATTTGTTCATTCACTCGCCCTTCCAAAAAATGTGGTCCAACTACATAATCTCCTAGCTAGTAATTAAGATTTAAGACTCTCTTACTCTTATTTTTCCACGATCAATTTATATTAAAATAACAAGAAAATCTCATTTTTATAAAAAGACTAGAATATCTTAGAAATGAATAACTTTAGGTATAGAGAGTGCTTAGTGAAAATGATAGTACCTAAACTATTCTTTCTTTTTATGACATAAAATACAGGGTGATCCATTTAAAATAATTGAAAAAAAATAATGTATTTGAGTTTTGACTCGCCCTGTATTCAGTTTTGACATTTTTGAAAAAATGTCACTTTGCTATAAAAATTCATAATTTCAGACTGTGCGGTTGTCAGTATACAGGACCTTGAACTCACACTGATTTTTATATAAAATTGTCCACAACTAAAGAAGGACGCTGTATAATTCAATGTAATTGTACATTGGAAGTGGGAGGTATGAGCATAATTTAAATAGGAAATATTATGCAAGCTGTTCCATTCAAGAACACGTATGTTTGGATCAGTCTGATGATATGAAACATCCTGTATATATGAAAATATTTTCAAAATGTTAAGTTTTAGACTGCCTATAATTTTCGTTAACAACTTTCTTTGATATCCTATATGATAACGGATATATAGAGCTTTGCCACACTAATGCGTCACCCTGTATATATAAAAACGGGCGTATTCGAATGCAACGTTGTCTCAAAATTTCAAAGCAATCAGTAAAGAACTTTTGGAGATTTAAGATTTTGAACAAGGAAACATTTATATTTTAATTTATTATAGATATGGTTATTAACAGGCAGATGTCTTTTTATTTGACTTTGCATTGCCTCATTTCATAGCAATCTTAAACAAAACTCAAAATAAAAAACCTACTAATACACCTTTGTAATGCTTTAAAATTCCAAACCTATATACTCATATATGTGTATATAAAGGTACATAGGTTCACTTTATCTTCTCAAAAGAAAATAAGTTTTTATACCTTTTTTTGTTGCTGCTACGGATATAGGTATCCAATAAGTTTCCTACAGTCGTGAGTAGCTTATCGTCCGTGTTTCATGCTAGGAATTTTAAATAATAAATTTCATTTTGTGTAAGTTTAGTGCTAGGTAAATCTGTACTGTAGAAGTGATCGGAGAGGCGGGGCTCATTTCACAAGATTAGGTAAAGTTATAATTTAGATTTGTTGATTGATTGCTTTATTAGGATGTAGGTAAAAATTGTATCGGATCACGCCTGCCACACAATAGAGTCATTAATTCTGAGCACGTATTCCCGAAACAAGTGTTCCGAATTAATCAATCCATTGTGCGGAGGAGTGATCCGATACAATCGCTATTGCTTTCCAGCAATTAAAATTTATAGTAATAAAGCCTTAGTGGTTCTTAGATTTTTAATAATTAATTCAATATTTAAATCATATCCACAACCGATGCACATCCCGCAAGTAATTAAATTTGTATCACATCATCAAAGATGTGTATTTATTAAAAATTACTGTAATAATATTACTTACATTTATTAATTTATGTTTTTAGGATTGGCCGTACAATTTTGGAATGGGAAACGATTGTTGCTGATATCGGTAAGTGACTTGATAATATTAAGTGTTGTCTATACTTGACGCATCGAATAGATGCCAGAGTAACGTCCCATTGACGTGAAGATTAAAAATCGCAAATCACAATGTATCAACTTCGCAAGCCTGAGCTATTATTTGATATTTGCGGTAAATACCTAACCTTACTTCTTGGGGGATTCTCGGAAAATATTCTCTCATATCATGAATAAATATCTAGATATAATTTATTATGATATAAGGTTAATATTGATTTTATTTAATTGTAGTAACACGATATTTTTATAGAAAATAGTATAAAATCTTTTTTCGCTGTTCGACATTAAACGCCAAAGTTTAGTGACAGCTGACGTGCACCAAACTGTCTGATTTACTACCTAGGAACGAAAAATGTGAAGAAATGCCTAGGCATTCTACGACTGAATTAAAAGTTGACACTTTACACATCTTAACCAATGTCATAAGTTGACGTTTATCACATTTTCCATTAAGCCATCGATCTCATGATACGCACCCACGATCGTCGCTAACTTCAGGGTGAATAACCTCGACGTGCTCAACTAATTTCACGCTGATCTATTTGACAATTGACATAATTAATTAATGTATCAAAATATTTTCTTTTTAGGTAGGGGTCGTAGAAAAATTTTTGTATGCAACACGTGAGTAAAATCGGTTTTATGACATTCGTTCGGATCTTTTCACTGCCTCGCTACACTCGACACAAAACTCCCGAATTCATGTCTTAAAACCGAACTTTACACACTTGTTACATAAACAACAATAATACTTCATAAACTAAGTTATAGTGACTTGAAAATAATGCCAAATGTAAAACAGAACACAATTATTATTTATTATAAATGCTAATATTTACATTAGTACAATTGTTAAGAACTAATGGGTTTTGTTCTTCGACAATCGCTTAATAGTTTCCATCAGTTTACTATTAATAATTGTGCTTGTACTTGTAGAAGATCTTAAAACCATAACACTTGATTTACTACTGATGGTTGTAAAATTCTTTTCACTTATCTTGGATTTGCTAACCACTGATTCTTCAATGTATCCTTCGACCACACTTTTAGACCTAACAAAAATATAAAACAGTATTTTTAATTGAAATATATTTCTCTTGATAAAAGAAAAAACTTCCAAACTCCATGTATTCTAAGCATGGTGATATCTTCTCCAAAGTTCACTAACAATGCTGCTGAGGTTTGCCTGAAGCAGATGCCAGTGTATTCCTTAGAATATGGCAATTTTATATATTTCTGCAGGCATTTTTCCAAACTTATGGACACCAGTATATTGTTTAAAGCTTCTTTCAGCTGAATACTTGAAAAAAACTCTTGATGATTTCAAATTTTGGCGGCACGATGTGTACTTTCGATAAATTTGCACATAATCTTTAACCACAAACGATCAATGTTTTTCGTTTTTCTATCTGACAACGTAATCAACAACTTGTTTCCTAAATCCTGACTATCTTCTAGTTTTACCTTCAATAATTCGTCGCATCTGCTTGCTCTTGCCAATCCAAATATCAATGCCATCTAAAACAATATTATTGATTTTATTATTTTTTTGTAAATCAAACATTTACCATAGATCCTACCTTTCTACACAAGTAATCGTTTTCAAGGGCATCTTGAGGAAATTTTCCAATGTTATTTTGCTCTAAAACCCTTGATTTTTTTGTTTATATCCGCTTGATTGGCGCTTTAAAAAAAGCAACAAGCTCTTGATATTTATTCACATCGATGCTGTTATTGATGTTCAAAGTAGTCTTGAGCATTGCGCAAATGCTCCATAAATATTTCATTTCCTTTGATAAATTCGCAAAATGCACCGGCAAAACTTCTTCTGAATATAGCTTCACTTTTTTCTTATCCCAAAAATCAAACAAACCTCTGTAAGCTTGTTGATAAATTTTGTGAAGGCTTCTCAGACAGTAAATTCAATCCCATAATTTTTGCGACTTCTATAATTTCATCCGGTAAATCTTTAGCATTACTATCACTCAATTTTAACTTTGTATTTTTTACTTATCACTTTTTATTCGTTAAACACCAGAGACACCAGCCTCAAAAAAAATTGACAGAAATTAACGAAAAATAATAAATAAGCTTGCTTCTATAGCAAGGAAATCCTAGAACAGCTTTTGATAAAAATACACATTTTTGCAAAAAAAGTCGATTTTCAACCATTTTTTGCAATGACGTCATAATTTTTTTTCTTGATTTTAAGAGATCTTTTCCTTGTCGAACAGACAATATGCCGTGCAACAATATCAAAAATGAACAATTTGGAATACATACAAAATATTGCTGAACAACCAGAAACATTTCACTTTGGCTTAACTGTCTTACATGCGTACATAAGATTTTTCGAGTGCTTGTTACATATAGCCTATAGATTAGATATAAAAACGTGGAAAGTTACACAAGCGGACAAACCCAAACTAGAAACTAGGAAACTAAGTATTCAAAACTCTTTTCTTGAAAAAAATTGGACTTATTGTTGATATTCCTAAACCAGGATTGGGTACAACAAATGATGGCAATACAGCTAGACGATTTTTTGCAAACCCTAAATTGTCATCTCAAATAACTGGAATCAATGAAGATTTAATTCATAAATTTGGAGTAATTTTAAAAACAATAAATAGCGGTCTTGACATTAATATAAATAATTTTCGGAAATATTGTTTAGATACCCCACAAAAATACGTTGAATTGTACAAATGGTGTCATATGCCTATTTCAGTACATAAAATTTTGTTTCATGGGGCTTCGGTCATTAATAACGCAATTGTACCCGTTGGTGAATTGTCAGAAAAGCACAGGAAGCAAAAAACAAAGATGCGAAAAAATTTCGTACACATTTTACGAGAAAATCATCAAGGGAGCATATAAATGAGGACTTGTTTTGTCGATTAATATTAAGTTCTGATCCATATTTAAGTTTACAACATTTAACTGATTCTAGAAAACGGCAATTTGATTCGGATATTTTAGAGTTAGTAAATGTTATTGATTGATTGTTATTGACACATTTAGCGTAATACGTACGAGAGAAAACTACTTGACCCGAGTGACAGGTAGTATTTACGATCGTATGGATAACGTTCCTAAATTAAAAACATCTGTTCTTGTGTGCGTTTAAGAAAAATATGTATGTGTTTATAAGTAGAGAGAGATGTGTATATATTTTTTAAAAAGTGCGTGTTAGATATAATCTTCGGCATTCGGGAATTGTTTGAGAATGTGAGCCGACGTGCTCTTGAAACATATGTACCGAATTTTATTAAATTAATTTTGTGCGGTGTGGATCTCCCGATACTACGTATTAGCAAGCACTCAGAAATATTTTTACTAATCTCTTTATTGTACCTTTATTTCTTAAATTTTGATTTAAAATAACGTTTCCCCCTATTGTCACGACGCAATCCCAAGAGAAGGGAAATGAAATTTCATCCCGTCTCGTTCTACGTGAACTTCAACAATGAGTTCCCCCTTTCTTCGAAATAAAAACATAATGAACCGTCGAAATGCGCACAGAAAAGATATGAATTATTACGTGGGTCGAAATCATCCAGTGTGCCTCCCCGACGAAACTCGAAAGAACCGTTGCTTTAAAATGCCGCGTTGTTCTACAACGACACCCGACTTATTTACCTCCTGCCAGAATTCATTACCGAATCTGTCGTCTCGTCATCACCTCTGGGTGCCGCTAACAGAACGTGTCGATCGCAAGAAAAAGAACTCATTCAGAACACAGAAGACGACAGAAGATAGTTTGACGGAAGAAACACAAAAATTCGGTGACAAGAAAGGGATTGCGAGGAACGCGACGATGGAATCAATTAATTTAACGCAACCTAAAACGATCGTCGCCAGTAATAAAACGAACCCGAAGACAGCGGCGATAAGAGAGAATAAAAGAGAAGGGGGTATCTGTCGAGAGGAAGAGGTGGGTATTGAAAAGGGAACATTAAAAGAGTCGAAAGAACCCCGGGGCTGTAACTAAAGCTATAGATATAGCTGCTATGTTCGATAATTCCGCCGACAGAACCCCGTGCTTCCCCAACAGTCGATAGATGGCGCTGTACTCGCTCTGAGAGATGTCAGAATCACCCCAGAAAAAGGGGACAGGGACGTATTTAAGCGGACTTAAGTCATTATCGACTCATTGAGATGTCAAAAGACATTTTTTTTAATAATAGATTGTTATTATGACTTTGGTGCCGGGAATTTCGAGTTATTATGTCTTGACACCCTTTATGGGCGGTTCTTTGGGGAGGATTGTATTGTTGGAATAAAATTGGGGGAAAAGTGAGATGAAACTTTTTTCTTCCCTTTACGTTTCTGTCCCTTTTCCCGAGGAGGATTCTGATATTTCAGAGCGAGTGTCGATTTTAAATTTTTAATAAATGGTGTCGATGAAGATCAATTTATCACATTTCAGTAGGCACCATGATAAAAAAATATCGATTTTGAGTTTTGTGATAGATAATATCGTTTCGGGAGAATGATATGTGAATTAACCGATACAATTCAAGTCACGCGAGCAATTTTCATGATATATACAGTATAAATTAGCTATTAAAATGGATTCGAAGGTATTTAACTTAAAATAATTTGTATTTACGTGTTGGAGAGTTCGTTACTCACATTTCAAATCTGTTTCGTAGACTGTATCGTCACTATTTTATTCGGCATTCATAAGTTTTTGACTCAAATTGCTCAAACCGCTTCTTATACCGGTAGAGTAAACGATGGACCATTATAAGAGCTGCGCTTCTTCATTAGCATAGCTCAAGGGGATCCCTGTATATAGCGCTTTATTCGAATATTGTCAGGGCCGTAACGAGGCTGCTACCGAACTTTGAGTTTTACACCTCTTCACAACAAAAATTCCTGCGTATTAGATGAAAATAAAATGTTTTCGTATGGAAATAAGTATTGGTGAATACTAATAAATGAGTTGAAATTGGTGCAACAATCTACTTTTAGAAAAACCGGTTTTCGAATTTTCGTCAAAGAATTGAATATGGAAAAATATTTTATAAAATAATAAAAAACGAAAAACATCAAAGTCAAAATATAAAAAAATGAGGGATTGCACATTACTTACATCTAATAACGAAAACTCAAACAAAAACTTCAAATTTCAAATAATATTTATATTTATTTCACTAATTTTAATTTCTCCTAAGAAAATAGGATTTAAAAAACCACTGAAATCCACTGAAAGGTGGCTAGGTCTTGTTCTTATTTTCGACACAATATTGCCTGAAATTGAAAATTCCCCCTTTAGCTAGCTACTGAGCTTGGTTTTATAGTTTCCAGGGCATCAAATAACAAATCCAAGTTTTTGGTTCTTTTATTCGTTGCCCAAATAATGAAAATTCAGCTGTCAGTGTCTTTGGATTTGTAAGTTTTTCTTCGGGATCTTAAAGAAACTTATAAATTGATTTTTCCATGGCTTCCTTTAAAAAAGCATTGCTTTGGTGAGTAGTTTCTTCGATTTGCTCTTCATCAGAATCGGTTGCCACGTAAGAATTTGGAAATAATCTAGACAATATCTCCCCAGATAACTTAATAATTTCGGTTTTTGAAGCTAAAGAAAGTACACTAGATTTCCTTTGCTGAACTGGAAACGTTTTGTGGATTTTGCAAATACAGCAAAGGAGTTGCTAATTCTACTTGTCTTCTTTCTTGAATTCGTTCTTCTAAAGCATATAACAATTTCAAACTTATTTCAGTGTTTAATTTTTTTTAGTTCATTTAACAGAAATTCAAATATACCCTCACTTGTTAATAAATTGGCATCTCGTCGCCCTAAGCCTTCAGCTGCTAGACGAATCGGTCGCAAGACTTTATGAAGTTCCAAAAGTCTAGGATATTGAGCTTCATTCCACATATAAGAAGAACCAATATCATTCAATGCTAAAACAACACCTTCTTTTACTGCCAGAAATCTTCCAATCGTGTCCTCTATTCTATTCCAGCTTGTTTTGCAGTCAAGTTTTAAATTTAATTCCATTCCTTTTTCTTGTTTGATACTATTTTGAAGAATGGTGTTTCTTACTGGAGATTTTCGAAAGAACTTAAAATTTTTTCTAATTTGTGAAATTGATTGTTTGTGATTGTCAGACAAAATAGGAATAGGGTGTTCTCGGTTACAAACATAATACAGAAAATTTTCATAATCGTTATATTCGTATTCGTCTTCATATTCCGATTGCTCACTGGAAACATTTACTTCGGCTTGAGCTTCATCCATTTCTCTATGTTCATATAACACATCAGTAACTGCTAAGTAGATGGCGTGTGAATAGCATTGTTGATGAATTATAAATGATAATTTGCCAATTTTTTTCATAACAGCAACACCATTATTTGTTGCTGCAACTATGTCAGTCCTAGATTCAAGTTGAAATTTTGTAGCGTTTCAGATACCAATTCTAATGTTCTCTGAGCACCACAGGAACCAGCTATTGGCACTAATCCCAAATTGAAATCTTCT
>JARFOC010020716.1:0-10150 GCA_031763485.1 Osmoderma eremita
AACTAAAGTTGTCAACTGTTAAACCTCTTTTTAAGAAGGGTGACAGGAACAACTTTTGCAACTACCGTCCTATTAGCTTATTACCTGTATTTGCTAAAGTATATGAATCTATTATGAATAAGAAACTGGTTAAATACTTAAATACATTTAATTACCTTTCAATTAATCAACATGGTTTCTGCCCAAATAAATCCACAGATACAGCAATTTTTAATTACTTAAAAAATATTTATAAGAATTTAAACAACAGTGAATACTGCCTTGGTATATTCGTTGATTTATCTAAGGCTTTTGATTTGGTTAATCATAGCATTCTTCTTTACAAGCTTGAGAAGTATGGTGTTAAAGCTATTGCATTAAATTGGTTCCGGTCTTACCTAAACGACAGAAAACAAAGTGTAGGTATTGATGACCAGCGATCAAAATTTTTAGATGTGAACATTGGAGTACTCCAAGGTTCTGTTTTCGGCCCTACTTTGTTTTTGTTATACATTAATGTTCTGCCAGCAAACTTACTTCAAGTACAACAAGTGATATCGTACGCGGTTGATATCAGCATTCTTATAAGCTCAAAAGATGTGTCTGATGTGCTAAGAAAAACTGAAAATATTCAAAGTACCGTTGATGCACGGGTGACATGTAATCATTTAATTATAAATAAAGAAAAAACAAAATTTCTTCATTTTCACAATAAAATATCAGTTGACGAATTTTAACTTAATCAGAATGTTTCAAGTATTGATGCTTCAACCAAATTTTTGGGCTTAATTTTAAGTGATACTTTAAATTTATTGGTCTTTCCACATAGAATCCTTATGCAATACACTATCAAAAACGTGCTATATTTTAAAACAGCTCAGAGGTACATGTAATAAAGGAACACTCCTAACCTTTTATTTTTCAAACTTTCTAGCGTGTATGCGTAATGGTATTCTACATTGGGGCATGTGTCCTAATTCAAATAGAATTTTATTAATACAAAAACGAGCAATTAGAGCAATCTTTAACATGAATTACAGGGATTCATATAGAAGTACTTTTAAAGAAAATTTCTTATTTACTTTTTATTATTTATATATTTATGAAACATTATGTTATGTTTTTAAGGACAAAGAAGAATTTTCGCTTTATAATTACACTCATCATTATATGACCTGCACTTCTAATTATCTCATGCCTCCTCACAGGAAAGCAATTTTTCAGAAAGGTCCGCACTACATGGGCTGTAAATTTTGTAATCGTCTTCCTAATTATATAAAAAGTGCTACAAATTTTAACTTATTTAGAAAGTCGCTTAAGCAGTATTTATTAAGCATTTCGTGCTACAATTTAAACGATTTTTTGTCTCCAACTATATAGTATTAATTTGGTAGTATTGATTATTGTATTTTGTTTGTATTATGACTTATTTCAGGCTTATACAGCATATTTTTGTTATTATGTATATTGCTATTGGAATAAATTATATTATTATTATTATTGTTTCAATTAAAGATTGTATTTTAACAATATTATTTGTTATTTGATATAATGAGTAAGGCATTTTATTCATAAGTAAATAACGAGTAATAATTTATTTATAGATATATAAAATTACTTGGGAATAAAATGCTTATTCCAATAATTATTATTGATTATTATATCATCCTGTGATGTATACGAAAAAACGCCCTGTAAAATACTAAAATTAAAATTGTCAGTACATTTTTAAGTAATAATTTATTGACTCGTAATAAACAAAAAAAGAACTTTCCAAAATATGTTTAACTCTAATGTTAATTTGTAAATACACCTCATTATTCAGCAGTAGGTACATAATTGAAATTTGAATTATAATTAAACCAAAAGTGATTTTGCAAGAAAGCAAAACAGCTTTCAAAACATTGTATATTTACAACCATGTTTCTTTTTCCTATTTATGTCTTTGCCAGTGTATGTGTGATGCACGCGGTGTGGAACAAAGTGTTGTGGTTGGATGTGATTCAATGAGAACTTGCTTGTTCTTCAAAAGATAAGTACCAAAAGCCCGATATTTACAATTGCGCCAAAGGATTTCGAGGTTTTGTCCGCACGCTTGTAACAAATCCGCTCAGTAAACTTATAAATCAAATTAAAAACCGAACAGCAGGTTCTTATTACCATACCTACCGAAACAAAGATTAGGCGCAAAGGAGAAAAAAACGTCAGGACGATAAATAAAATGGCCATAATCGTAAGTTCTTGTCCGACACAATTACCACTTTAAAGGCACTTAGATGCCTTCCTCGCTCGCCCCGCGCTCTTTCGCCTTATTGTTAGAACCGAGAATTGTAACGAGAAGACAGGAGTCACATTCTAAGCGGTGTCTCCGGGTCGATACCGGAACGTGCGAACGCCAACATTGGCCGGTCTAAACTCCACCCTCCGCCACCAAGTTCTTCTATTGGTCGAGGGGTGAGAGTCTATGAGGACCATCGAGTCGAGAGACTCTTCAGCGCTATTCAGTGGTCCTCTAGAAGACCTCAAGAGTTCGCGTGCCGTACCACTTAAAAACTAGAACCGAATTTCCCGCAGATATACCTAACCGAGTTTGGTGCTGTTGTCGAAGACCTAAAGTGAAAGAGCAACATTCGACTGTAGATATTACAATAACTCCCATTCGAAATTTTTAATTAGTCGATAAAAGAAAGAGGAACCCCAAAAACGTTATCGTGAAAATATCGTGCATGTGTCAGTTTGTGTTTTAAACGTGGCGGAAGAGGAGAAGAAAATCAAACCAACGGAAGCTATCATGCCTCCGTCGGCTGCCCCGTTTCTAGCGTGGCCTCCGTTGCTTCTGCATCCATGGTCACCCGCGTTGTTTCCAGGAGCTTGGTGTTCTTCAGCGGCGCTTAGGTCCGCTTTCCCAGGGTTAGTTATAATAATAATAATATATGTCTTTATTACTACACGTTTCTATACAATACACCTATACAATACCTATACAATACAAGGATTACAAGAAATAATGTATATTAGAAATTAAGGTAAATTAACCCCAGGGTGAAGTCCAGTACGCAGACTGCTCAAACCTAACTCTGTATTTATGAACTTAACTACAAATATTCTTGCTTAAAACTAAAACTAAAGGAACCTTATGAGATAGTCCTCTATGTGTGCGCGCTTGATGTATTGGACTGATATGAATTTATAAATTAGGAGCTTTCAAACTTACAGAACCTACCCAGTAGATACACTATAAAATTGCAGTAGGAAAACACCGAAAGTCTTCCTGGAAGAATATGACGCAAAGAGAAACATACGAGAATTTAGTTACTTAGACTGATTTTGTAATAGCAGTAGATTAAATTTAGCCTTGAGCGTTTTTAGACTACAATTTTAGGATATTCCGGTTATATTATATTCCATTATATTATTATTATTATTATTATATTCCATTTATAACAAATGCAATATGAGGACGATCTCTCAAACAATGACATATGTGACATGGCGGTGATATCAGTCCACGGAAGCGGGTCGCAATGTTATGAACGTCCGTTCGGAATGTAATCTTTCTGTATAGATAAGGAGGTTTTTTAAAACAAGACATTTGTGATATAGAGTCATAGCCTGTAGCTCTCTTCTATTATACATATTGTGGTTAACATGTTGAAATTTGCCAATTCCATGAATATATCTTAAGCAGGAGTTCTGCACTTTCTGTATACGATAGACAGTTTCAGCTTCCAAGCAGGAATGATAAATCTCTGAGACATAAGTGAAATTAGACAGAACATATGTATCACCTAACATTTTCTTGACAGTTTTATTCAGAACAGATCTGAAGGAATTTTTTTGTAAGTTCCAGAAAGCTATTTTTATGTATTTGTTGATTTGATTGTGAAAACGTAAAGTATTGTCTATTTTCAAACCTAAACTTTTTGCATTGTTAGTGATAGGAATTTGAATATCATTGATTTTGATATTAATTAACCCGCTGTGGGCCCTACACCCTTCGTTGTTGCTTAGCACCAGTACTTGAGATTTGGTAGGGTTTAAATTAAGCGAAAGACGTAATGAGTTATCTACAACAATTGATAAATCCTGATTAATTTTAGTTATGGCATCGTTCCAATTAGCAAGTTTGAAGGAAAAATAAAGTTGTAAGTCGTTTGCGTATTGACGCGCCTTCGCATATTTTGAATTGTTTAAAATTGATGATGTGTATAATGAAAATAAAATCGGGCTCAATATAGCGCACTGATGCACTCCTCCATGTAATCTAAGTGGTGTTGAAAGTCTGTTTAACTTTACACATTGGGTTCTATCAGGTAAATAGATAGCGATTAAATGTAATGAACTTTACCCGAAGCCTTTCGCTGCCAGTGCTTCCAGAAGAGATGGTACACAGTGTCGAGGGCCTTGGTACAGTCAAGAAGCACTAGGACAGTTACTAAGCCTTCATCAGAGGCAGTTAGAATGTCATCAGTAACACAAAGCGGCGCTGTCGTACAACTATGACCAGCTCTGAAACCAGATTGAGAACATTCGGCAGCAGTTTCGCGTTATCAACATAATACTTAATTTGAATTTCTAACACTCTTTCAAGGATCTTTGCAATGACTGGCAGCAAACTAATGGGCCTTAGATCTTTAAATTCATGGGCAACTTATTAGATATCCGGAAATACACTCTCTAGGATACAGGAATTGATAATATGCGTTATGTATGGAGTGATTATGGCATGTATAATCATAACATTGTGACATTGATACCATCGCACCCAACGGAGGAAGACTTAGAGTTTGTTAAAATGTTTTCTATAAGATTAATGGCAACAAGGGAGAACCCGAAGCCGTCCGAGGTAGTACCACCACCAAGACAGATTTTCGGAGTAAGAGGATCAGTAGAGACAATATCAATAGGTACGTCACCAAGTATTCATTAATCAGCTAAATTGTTGGAAATAGACTTTTGTTGAAATATATTCAAAGTATGCTCTCTTTTCTAAGTCAAAAGTACGATTCTTTAAGTTTCTCAGAGATTTGTAATAATTCCACACGGTAGGGTTTTTATGTTTCTGAAATTTATATTCAACTTGCTCACGGAGTTTCATCAACATTTTCAAGTTATCCCCCAACCAAGGTATATATTTTTTTGTAAACCTTCGGGAAACCAGAGGTGCAAGATGAAGTAATACTAATAGTTTTATTTATTTATTTAAGAGTAACATAGTGTTCGCTAGAATCTTTTGTAGCATTTGATTATAAACTAATCCCTGTAAAGTAATTGAGTATTCATAATAGGATAAAAAAATCTGATAATGTATAAGCCCGCACATGCAAGTAATTGGAGTAAGATCATACATTAAACTCAAGCTTTCAGAAATCTTATTTACACATAGTTTATTGTTGTAGAAATAGTATTGCGTGTATTTTAATGATTGTATGTGACGTCACGCCCCGTTTAGCCTTATATAGAGTTGGCAGTATGCAGTGGCGTGCCCAATAAAAATAATAAATAACGTGTATGAGAAATTTGAGATGGAATTCATTTAATTATACAAAAGTTTACCATTTTAGTAAATTATTTCTACATTTCGATCTAATTTCAGATCTTCCATGTATATATGCTCTTGACCCACTAAATTGTATTAATTAATTAACACATGTTAATATTTATTAAAGTGTTGTAATTTCATAAAGAATTACATTTCACTTGCAACTATTAGCGGACGCGTTTCGACTTACCAAGTCTCATCAGCGCTACTAGGTGATAATTGCTTGTGTTTTGAACTGATATATATATATATATATGTATTGTATCTAATATCGTCTATGAGAAATTTGAGATGGAATTAATTTAATTATATGAAAGTTTGTTGCCATTTTAGCAAATTATTTCTACATTTCGATCTCTAACTATCTATATCGATATCTATCTATAAATAACTTTTATTTAACCACAATTCAACCGTAGATAATTCAATGTTTGATGTACGACTAGACTAGTTGTTACTTACAACTTACTTGTTGTTGGGGGATACTTTTCGATTAGCTTTAAAGGGGACCTTTCAGAAATATGTGAAAAAAACAATTAGAGCAAACTGGTTATGACAATCAAAAGAATATAAAATCAAATCTATACGTTAATAACTAATCTCTGTCGAATTTAGAGACGGTGGCAAAGGATAGATAACCAAATTCTTCAAAACACCATATTCGTCATAATAAACACTGGATCGTATTACTCCTCTAGCACAATAAAGAAATTAATCTCTGACCCATGTTTCGGGAATATGTGGATTACCATCGTATAACCTAATGAATTCCGAATGAACTGAACTGAATTCGGCTGATGATGGGAATCTACGTATATTCCAGAAACACGTGTCCCGAATTAATTAATTAATTGTGCGGAAGGGATAATCCGATACAGTGTGTTTATTGTGTTGCCCTACAGCCGTTGCAATCTTTACGGTTTACGTCGTGTACAAAAATTATGATGCACACAATATTTGGCCAGATTTTGAGGTCCAGGTAGATATTTGGTAAAAATAATATATAAGACGTGTATAGATATAAAAAAAGGTTGTTTATTTTATATAATAAATCCTATATATTAATTGCAATATTTAATAAAAGTACTACAGTTTAGACGAGTATTTCTCACGTTTGTTTTCTAATGGTGCGCCTCAAAAAATTGTTTTACATCTACGGCCTCCGCCCCTATTATTAAGAGAAAACTTCACTTCTACTGCACTCCTACGATTATTTAAAA
Source organism: Osmoderma eremita (assembly GCA_031763485.1). Taxonomy (NCBI): domain Eukaryota; kingdom Metazoa; phylum Arthropoda; class Insecta; order Coleoptera; family Scarabaeidae; genus Osmoderma; species Osmoderma eremita. The sequence continues at coordinate 6,742 of JARFOC010020716.1, forward strand.
AAGCTAGTACAAATTTGCTAATTTTGGAGAAATTATTAATCCTCTCCATGGTTCCCCTAAAGCGGAAGTCGGTAGTATATTGAACAGTATTCTAATAATTGTGATTTACAAGAACGTTATTGAAATTATATCGGAAGATAATATAGAAAGTACAGCAAATCATGCGATTACGTAGTATATACAAATATGAACTAGCGTTTCTAAAAGCTATACATACATATTTACAGGTTCACCCAAAGATTACTCGTGGATATACATACCTAGCTTTGTAATGGTATAAGCCGGAGTATTTTTTGTGATTCATTTATACACACGTGTTTAAATATTGAATTTTAAAAGCACTGATGGGCACATTAGCGGCACGCGGAATTTCATTTAAAAAATTGGGAAGAAATTAATACAAATCGGTAGATCTACGGATAAATCGGTAGAGGTGGAAGCACTGCTGTGATAGGTAGGCAGAGGCAGCACATATAAAATTCGGTAGAAATTGGTAGATTTCGGAATATGCAAAAATATTTTTTTTTCTTCAAGTTCTTTTTTAGTAAAAAAAGTTAATCCATGTCATTTTAAACAACCAAACATTAAAAAAATATCATTATAGGATCACTTAATATACCAACGACTATAATAATATTAGTTTTAATAATAATTAATATTCTTCTGTAATATTTTTTAAATCTTCGTTGTGCATATTTAAAATTTTTTTTCCAACAGGAAAATCTAAACAACTTTTGTGTCTAATAAATTATTTTGTATGCAATAATCCCATTATAGTGTCAGTGCTTAGAGTCGTTGTTTAGCTTTCAACAGATTTATAGAAGACAATTCTTTCTATATTAACCCAGAAACGAAGCAGACAATTACTATACTAAAAACAAAATTGGATAGGGATGCTAGCGGTATAAAGCTTTATTTTTCTTCTATAGCACGTATTCACAAAAGTGTAAACTACATCAGAAAAACAATACACAAAAACAGCATATCAACGACTAAACGACTAGACAGTGTATACAGACAGATTACTTGGGGATTTATGTACATATCTACCTTTGTAACGGTATAAGTGCGCTTGTTTTTTTTTGTGATACATTCATGATACATTTATACACCATTTAGATGACTGCAACAATTTTAAATACTAAGATGTTTAAATATTAAATTTTACATGTACATCTTCTTTAAAGTAATTAGTAGTACGTATTATTTATTATAAAATTCTGTCGCTACTCTTATTTAGGGAATTGTTAGTGAAAAATAATGACTTTTATTATCAACTTAATTAAGAGAATTGCACAGGTCATAGTTTGAAACGTTTGAGGTTTGATAATGCCACAGTTTTGCGAATATTGGTTAAATTGATGTGATTTGGTTTCTATACTGATACGGTTCGAAGAATGTATAATAAATTAAATAAAAGATTTGGAAAAAAGGAAATGCCACAGTTCGCCGTAAAGCATGATGCGTTTGTTATAATAAAAAGGGTGATACATTGCAAACAAAAATAAAATGTAAAATCTGGAAGTACCTACAAGTATTATATTAGATATAGTATGGTTTTGTTTCTTTTTTTATGTGTTTAGGATACAGCTGAGGCAAATTTTCGGGCCACTGAGAAGTCTCCATGGCCCTCCAATATTATATTTGTTATATTTAGTATATAGGTATAGGAGTAAAGTTAAACCAAAATTCAAATAACTAAACGTGAATTCAGTGGTAAAATAAGTATGGCAGTTAATAAATTATTTCTTTGGTTTATTGATTTGATTATAGGGATTCTTATACATATTTACATTGCATTGAAATTAATTGCTAGTGTGACGTATTCCCAGATATTCTTGGTTCGTTTTATGACCCTAAAACAATGACGAGTTGACAACATTTTGTAAACCTATTAGAATCTCTCTTTTTCTTTACTTCTCTGTTTACATCTGTAATTAAGGTAATTCCTTCCCTCAAAATACTATGCAACAAAATAATCCAATACTTTAGTAATATCTACTTATTCGGGCGCAATTAGGTTAGGATTATTGAATAAATAGAAATGATAAATAAAATTTCAATTTTTAAAAAATTTACTTAAAATCCACATATTCTATCTTACTTATTTTCTGAAGGGTGAAATTTCAATTATGTTTCAGTTTAACTCACAGACTATTGGTAAGGCGGATTGGAATCTCAATACTCATTAGAACATGTACGATTAAAAGTCCTCTCTAATGGCTGCGGAATAAACCAAAATTTAAACGAGCGAAGCTTCAAACACAGAATGGATATTGGGACCCTAGATACAAAGGATAGTAAGTTCACCATTTTGGTAAATATAGCTAAAGCTATTTAAAAAAAGATATAACTTCATTTCAATTTACCAAAATGTGAACTTAATATCGTTTGACTCTACAGTCCAGTTATGTATAACCCTCGGGTGCCTTAAGACATGCTCACATTTGACATAATTAATAATATTTTATTGAATATGACAAATTACAACCGTAAATCGTAAATACACCACAAAAATATACTCAATTAAGTTGGTTAAGAATTTCTAATATTTTTTTGCCGCCCCACGCGGCGCAATCTTGCAATATGGACGACTTCAGAATATTTCATTCAGTATAATTGAAAATCGCAAATTTGGTGCGAGCATAGACAATCATTAGCACTCTATTTGTGTGTGGAATATATTACTTTTTTGTTCCTACTGCAGTAATTTAAGATTCCAGTAATGCAGTAATGTAATGCTTCAATTTAATTAATATTATATGAAGTACCTACAAATGTAACGACTTTGAAATAAATAGATTTGAAAAATAGAGTTTTTAGTAATACAAATATTAATCAATTCCGTTTATTGCTGCAAAATATTGACTGGACCTCGATATTGGAGATGACTAATGTAGATGCAATCTATTATAATTTTATTACTACTATTTCCTGGTGCTTAGAAGTGGCGTGCCCTTTGGTTACTAAAAAAGAAAGGAAAAAGCATGATCGAAAAGGGTGGATTAATGATAGGGTTATCAGAAGCTCTAAGGAATTAAAGGACCTATATTGGGTGAAATGCCTTACTGATATGCCGGAACTTGAAAATATATACAAAAATAAAAAAAAGGAACATAAACGTTTAATTTAAAAAAGTAAACAGGAATATTATTATAAGAAGATAGAAGTATCTACAAATAAATCAAGATATGTTTGGAGAATTGTCAATGAAATACGAAATAAAAACTCAAACAATACACATGACCATGAGTATTTAATTGAAGTTAACGGTACAGAAACGTCTGACAGCCACGTTCTTTGCTGTGTTTTTGGAAAATATTTCTCAACAGTTGCGAACGATCGTATCAGAACAGCATACGGTGATCAGGGTAACGCACTTCAATATACAGGTATGCGTGACAATACA
>JARFOC010020727.1:0-10149 GCA_031763485.1 Osmoderma eremita
TACAGGAATGTAAATCTTTGATATATATTATATATATATATATATATATATATATATATATATATATATATATATTTCATGTAAAACCTCCTGTATTCACAGACATTGCATAATTTCATTAAAAAACTAACAGACCCGAATCTAAACGATTGTTCTTGTAGGTGGCCACGGAAATTTAATACGTCACACGCAATATTCCATACCCTTCAAGAGGTATTTTCCGATTTCGCGGTACGACACACAATCATAAGCAGTTACTTCCTGTTGCTTACAAGAGAAACAAACACAATACCTTCATGTTGGGCACGTTGACAACGTCTGAGTATTGGTCGCATGTGAGAACCGTTATAATAGCGGGCCACCCGCATCTTAAATCGTCTCTCGAGTAAATGACGTGGCACTTCGAGGGATCGACTCTGCTACCCGGTTGTAGCCATTGGGCCAGACGTCCGCCGCTGGTGCCGGCCACGCAGCCTACGAAATCTCGCAGGAATAGTCTCTCGTTCGAATGAACACTGAAAATAAAAGAACAAATATTGTGTAATGTATTTCAAAGTTGGTAATATCGATTGGTCCAATGTTAATAAAGTTATACGTAATATGCCTTCTTAGAATTTGTGATTTTTTTGTGGTCAGAAATTACGAACTTGCAGTAAAACGAGAAATACTAGCGGACTCTGTCGATTCTTTCAATTGAGTAACAAAAACAACACTTTTTAATTGTGTCGTGGGCGCAGAGTACTTTATTTTCGTTCAGCTGTTCCCTTGTATTACCAATTATTGTAGTAGCACGCCGATTATAAAAAATGCCTGGCTGTACAAAGTTAAAATAAATAATCTCCAATTTAAATGAAAAATTGATGTACAGTCAGCTTCAACAATACACTCCTGTCAGACGCACGATATTATGGTTGGAGCTGATAGTATGTCTAATTATGTTTTATGTTAGATTATAACTAGAACATTCAATTTATTATGGAAACTAGAATAAATACAATGTATTCATTGATGTACTTACCTACCTACATATTTAGAATATTTGCAAATAATGGGTACTGTATGTCCTACTTATGGCGACCGGGTTAAACAAGTTTTCTACGTAAAAATTTAGATTTATTTTTCTATATACTGAGCAGTCGCCTTTTGCACTCTAAAGTTGAAGTTTGGTCAACTTTTACGTATGTCTTACATATACATAAACGTAAGAATTACGTAAGGTCATTCTGAACACTTACCTTGTATACCATACGCTCAATGTTATTGAAAACGTTAACACTACGTTAACAAGGCCTTATATTTTCAATAAAAAACATACTGACAGTGAGTGTCAATTTGAAAACTTCTCATATCTAATAACTTTATTTATTTGCAGGACAACTTAAATATCACTACACATAAAATAAAAAGATCCTTACATTCTATTTAAAAAACAATGCCAACCAGTATGGAAATAACAATAGTAATATAAGTATACCACTGATAATCATAATAATTAACAAGTTGTGTGATGATCTTCAAGTCACTCGAAACACATATCAACACAGTTATTAACAATAAAATTAATAAAGAAGACACTGATTTTAAACATCAACTACTGTAATAAACACACTGCATCGAATCACTTCTCACCTAAGAATAGATTGATTAATTCGGGACACGTATTGAGTTAATCGATCAATTGTAAGGTGAGGTATCTATGCGGGTTGATCATTAGGAATTCTTTTCTTTTCTAAGTAATTGGACAGCCTAGTCGCAATTACCCGCTCGAACAATTTAGATACAGTCGGCAATATACTTATTGGTCGACAATTTTGACATATATTTTCATCTCCTTTCTGAAGTACTGGGATTTTTTGCTATTTTTAGCTGAGACGGAAATACCCCTTGTTTTGCATAAGCATTGAAGATATGGGCCAAAATCAAGCTAACTTATCCTCGTATATACTTCAGTAAGGCTGTATATGTCGAATGTGTATTTATTTTTAATACCGGTGATTACTTTTTCTATTTCTTGTGATGCAATTGGAACGAAGAAGAATTGCTCAATATTAAGTTAGCCAACAGTGGAGTCACTAATTTGCACGCTTGAACAGTGTTAGCTATTTTTTCACCAGCAGTTGAAAAGTATTCCTTTCTGTAGCAGACAAAATGGATATTATTTTCCACACTGACTTGATCTTATGTTTAGACTTTTCAATCTGTTCTTCATTTGATTTTTGCTTTAGTTCCGTCATTTCCTCAATGTATTTTTTAAAAGTTTTCTATAGTGCTTGTAATTGCCTTCCTTTTTTGTAACTTTTGCAATATTAGCCCAGGCGTCAAGATTATTCTTGAGGTTTATTGTTTCCTGACTATTTGGACCCCTGTTGTAAGGACTACTACCAACAGTTATATATTTTTCAGGAAAGCACCTGTTAAAAACATTCCAGAGAGCATCGTGGAAAAATGTAGGTAGGCATTTCTGAAGCGTAGGTGATATGCAGAGGTAAGTATAGCTCAGAGCTTAATAAACTATTAAAGTTGTTTATATTAGTGTGATTCATGTCTCTTATAAGCCTCTTTCATTACAGGCATCTCCAGAAGATTAAAATAATATACGGAGCAAGATGGTCCGACATATATAAATTTCCTTTCTAGGTGCCCATCTTTGATATAATTGGGAATGAGTGTACTTGTGTTTTCATTCACCCTGGAAGGATCAAAAATATCTGTCTTAGATTGAAGCTGTTAAAGATTTCCAGTACTTTCTGTGATGCTTTGTTTACTACATCAAAATTAATGTTAAGATCTCCCACTACAACGGTTCTATTTATTCTTCTTGCAGAATATCTATCAATGCATTCAATCTCTCAAAAAATATATCGATATTACCAGATGGTTTGTGTACCTATAGCGATAACAACTATTTTATTGCGATTAATTTCGATAGCGCTAAAAGTTGATCTCTTTTTCGGATGAGAGGGCAACAGTGTCTTCTCTCTCAGCAATTTTTATGTTTTCTTTCACTAAAATTAAGGATCCTCAATGGATCGCATCTGTTCTGCAAATCAATCCATTATCCGATGCCTTGACATTGCAAGCCAAACTCCGATTTTAATAGGATGCACACTGATTTCTACAAAATTATGTGGATTTTCTGCTGCCCATGTTCTGTAGTTTTTACTATTTATACAGCCTGACAAATGGAATCACGCTTCACCTGACGTGAACGTTACATTCAAAATGGCATCATTTAATGGTTCACTGAACCAATGACAATATTGTATTTTCGCATCATAGTCAATATTTAATAATTGCCGCGTAACAGTTACTTTGCAAGGGTGCATATGTATGTATGTCTTTTTTTATCAGAGTTTTCTGGTGGAATTATATGAAAAATTTGAAATCATATATAATATTCTATAACTGAAATCGAAAAGGGAACGTGTATACACCAGTTTGTGCTGCTAAGTTTCAAATTCATTTCTGAGAGCTTCTATTAATATGTTGTCTAACATCATCAAGAATATGTTCTATCAAAGCTGATGGTCGCCCACTAGATTTGCCCAACAAACGCTTATTTGCAAAACGATCTACAATTCTGTCTGGGCGTTGTACAAAGACTTTATAGGTTACAATGTTATCTGGTAAATTGTTCCATACACGAGTCCAGTGAATATGCTCCCCATTTTCTCTTCTAATGCCTCTGCGAAAGGGTGCTTTTAAAAGCGTCTTGTTCAGCTGTGAACGATATTTTATTGAAATGCACTAACAAGCTCTATTATTTGAGGTGACGATAGTTCTAAAAAGAACGGATTTTTAAGTAATCGCGAAATCAAAAGGGATACCAAGACAAAATACATAAACTAAAGGTTAGCGAGTCGCATTGATAACAAGAATAAACATTCTAATTACAAGTTATATTCTAATTAGTGCAGTGACGCTAAGAATGACAAATATACTAAAAACTGTGGCGGGAAATTCAACATGTCCTCTGGCATTTAAAATCATTCTCTATTACCTTCTATATTTCGGGAATAGAGAACAGAAACTAAAATTAATCATAGACCATGGCTTTATTGTTTTTCAAAATATTCTCCATGAAGATCAATAAAGTTTTATATGCGCTTGAACCAATTTTGGAAGCACTTTTTCCACTCTGATTGAGGTACCTCCAAAATATGCAGTTTGAAAGCATCAACCGCTTCTTCAGCCGGCGAAAAACGTTGACCAGGTAATTTTTGTTTGATGTGCGGAAACAAAAAGAAGTCATTGTGTGCCAAATCGGGGCTGTACGGCGGATGACTCATCAATTCAATTTTTTCAATTGCCAAAACTTCCTTGTTTGAGCTGATGTGTGATAGCTCGCATTGTATATTGTGGAGAATGATCAGTCTTCGGCGGTTGGTTTTCCTTATTTTTCCGAATGCTTCTGGCAAACAAATGGTAGAGTACCATTCAAAATTGACCGTCCGACGTTCCACCAATGGTATAGTTGCCATATGTCCTGTTTTTTGAAGAAACAGACGACCATTTGCTTCGAAGTGCTTCGTGCGCGAACAATTTTTGTTGGATTTGGCTCATCTGGAAAGACCCATACGACTGCTCTTTACTTTCGGGTTCATGGGCATAGATCCATGATTCGTCACCTGTTACGATATCATTGGAGCATTTCGTTCGACCAATCCACACGAGCCTTTTTTTGACCGATTGTCAAATTTTGTGGAATCCAACGCGAATAAATTTTTTTGATGGCCAAATGTTGATGCAATATTGAATGTATGCTGGTCCCACTAATACCCAAGAGTACCTCAATCTCAATACGTCACATGCCAATCTTGCAATATCAGTTCGTTCACGCACAGCATCAATGTTTCGCGGAACAACAACTGAATTTGAACGGCGTTTACGAAATTGGTCAGTGAGTGAAGCACGGCCACGATTGAATTCGGCGTACCACCGATATACAGTAGTATTTGATGGTGCTTCATCGCCAAATACCGAATTAAGTTTATCGATGCACTGTTGTTGGCATAATTCACGTCGAAAAATGTAAAGAATAATGACACGAAAATGTTCACGAGTTAATACAATTTTATGGCCAAGATGATGTTCTGAAGCCACTGTAAATAACACAAATATCGCTTGTACGTCAAAATACCGAAATTTACGATATAGGCGTCAGTTGTCAGCACCTGGAACAAGCCTATTCCCGAAATATAAAGGGCATCCCTAGTATATACTAGAAAACGTGTTTTGTGAGAAAGATCCCGTTTCTGGCACTCTCCAACGATTTAGGAGATATCGCCCAGTCCTGTTATTTTCAATCAAGAATATTATGGAAAAACCTCAAAAATAATAATAAAATTAAGATAATCACGACTATTATGCACTAGGAATGGAACGCAGCTGAGTTCATCGCTCTAGCTAGCATTTTTCGAGATATTTGAAGGAGTATAGGTACTCATTCTGTACACTTAATCGTTTTTTTGAAGTACCTATACTTGCCTTTGTAACTTCATAGTGGGTGATGATATTTTGCATTTCGTGGACCATACGTTTTCGATAATATTAAGAAGGTCCCTATAGTACCTCATTCGACGTCCAAAAATTAATTCCCGGAATTGAACATTTAATTTACGATTAAACACCAAGTTTATGTTCAGCATTCCATAAACCTATCATTTTATCTGATGCTGTAAATACAGTTATTATCTTCTGCATAAATTTTCCTGCGTGAGTTACGAATCTTAATGGAATATCCAGGAGGCGGGCCCTTTCAAATTCATGGGGCTCGTGTGTGTCTCATCTCTGTCTCTGTTGCACCTATAAGCGCGAGTAAGTTTTGGAGACAACCGAATATACAACAATGGCCTTTAATGAATTATGTCACGGCGTGGCTCCTATAGAAATTACCGCAACGGTCGCGGCCCGCTTATGCGAATGCGGTCGTTCTCACTCATCGGGCCGTAGCTGAAAACGAATACAATTATGGTAAAGTGACCAAATGGACGGAAATGCACGACGCGTTTAAATCGTCGTTTAAAGATTCACTTCCTGAATCGTTATGTCCTCATACGCACATGCATATATGCATGTTGTTCTTTTATTTTAAAATGCGTCAACATGATTTCATTTTTCTCTACTACCCAAAATTCAGCATACCGCAACAAGTGAAAATTGAATATTGAAACTTCCACGAATGTGACGTAAAATACACACCAACTTTATATCTATACTTATATTTTTACAACTGCATAATAGTGTTAATAACAATCAAGAAACATTTTGAGTTCAAAATTTTTAATTCCGTGCTTAGTTTCGAAACAAATATCAGGCTATTTTGGCGTTCATTTGACGCGTAGCTATTCATTCATAACTTGCACACTACGGAGCTTTTTGCGTATTACCAGTAATACACGTTTGTTATGTTTAAATTACTTTCAATTGTTTTATACGAGGCACGTAAATTAAGTAATGAGACTGACAACGTTGATATGGCAACACGGGAAGCACGGGGCATGGAGGGGCGAAAAGTGGACATTGTAATACGCGTTCAGTGCAACTCGATCAGTCATTTTGTTGTCCGTCGTCGTTTCTTCCTAGTGCGTTCAACAAATGAAAGACATTAATTTCTAGCAACGGTGTGCTAGCAGGTTTTGCTTCAGACTTGGGCAAAGTGCAACAGAAACTTTTGCAAAACTTCAGCAGGCCTACGGAGACAGTGTTTTGTCAAAAGCCCAGGTTCTTCGACGGTTTAAGGCATTTTCAGAAGGAAGAGAGTCGATGGGAGATATGTCGCGCAGCGGAAGGTCTTCGACTGCAAGAACCGATGGCAATGTCAACAAAATCCGCGATCTTGTGCGTTCAGATCGTCGGTTGACGGTCAGAATGATCGGGGAACAGTTGAATTTGTCTCATTCATGAAGATCTGACCAACGAATTCGGAATGAGAAGATCTGTTCGAAAATGGTTCCAAAAAACCTTTCGCAGGAACAAAAGGACATCAGGAGAGAAAAGTGCCTTAACTTTTTGTAATCGATTGAAAATAATGAAATATTTGGAACGTGTCATTACTAGTGATGATAGTTGGATGTTCGAGTATGACCCGGAAACAAAACGCCAGAGCATGGTGGAATGACACACTTCAGGCTCTCCAAAGCCCAAGAAAGTAAGAATGACCAAATCAAAGATCAAGAGCATGTTGATTTGTTTCTTTGATAGCCAGGGAATCGTTCACAAAGAGTTCGTGCCTCAAAGTCAGACAGTTAATCAACATTTTCACCGAGAGGTTGTCGAAAGACTCCGAAAGAGGGTCATGCGTGTGAGACCAAACATCAAGAACGATTGGATCCTGCGTCACGACAATGCGCCTTGTCACACAGCAATCCTCATAAACGGTTTTTTGGCCAGTAAAAAATTTTCTGTGGTGCCTCAGCCTCCTTATTCACCTGATTTCAGTCCTTGTGACTTTTTTCCCTTCCCAAGAGTGAAAATTCATCTGAAGGGACATCAATTTGGGACACTCGAGAACATTCAAACGGCTATAACCGACCAGCTAAAGGCGATTCCAATGCCCGAGTTCCAACATTGCTATGAGGAATGGAAGAACCGTCTCCAACGCTATGTGGCTTCATAAGGGAGTTATTTTGAGGGAGACAACGTTCAATTGTAATTATATTCAAATAAAAATATTTAACACGTTGACGCCGGCACTCGGTTTTGTGTTTTAGTCTAGCGGACGGCGTTTTCAAACTAAAGCATAATTCGTGTACCACCGGTGGCGGTGGTACGCGTCGGCGTCAACGTGTTAAAAATATGAGTCTCATTACTTAATTTACACACCTTGTATGCAAAGCTAGCATCACTGTGATATTAATTACATCTGTCACCTCAGCCGCATTGAATTGACAGTCATATAGAAGCCAAAGTATGTTGGCAGATTGTATAGTATATTCTTCGATTTTGCTATGTAACATTGAGTCGAAGTGGTTATTGCATTAGTAAGTTTTGTTACAACAATAAGTTTAATAATCTTCTCCAACTTACCAAGAGATCTTGGTTGAAAGTTTTTGAGTAGTGACGTCCGAAAATCGGCTGTTCGTACACTTAATTTCACTTAATTTAATACTTGGTGAAGGAGTTTTTGTTTGCTTGTTGTTACTAAAATGTAAATTTTCTAACACTCTATTGTAATTTGCTCGAAAAATTTCTTATGTAAGGTGCCAAGATAAACTAATTGAACAAGCAATCAAATAATGGATTGTATAAATAATTAAAAATTAAACATCCAATACATAAATAAGAAATTTGAAACACTAAAAATTTTAAAATTTAACTAAGGTATAAAGTTCACAAATAATAATAATAGTATGTGTCTCTATTGACACACGTTTCTCCTTTACAATACAAGAATTAAAAGAAAAAATATATATTAGAAATTAAAATACAAGTAAAGTGCAAACGGCGAAACCCCAGGGTAAAGTCCAGTTCGAAGACTGCTCATACCTAACCCTGTATTTATGAACCTAACTATTACAATTTTTGCCTGAAATTAAAGAAATGAGAAATCCTTTGAGATAGCCATCTATTTGTGCGCGCTTGGTGTATTGGTGTGACAAATTATAGACTAGGAGCTTACAAACTTACAAAACCTGCCTAGTAGATACATTATAAAAATGCTGTAGAAGCACAGTGATGGTTTTCTTGAAAGAATATGACGCAAAAAGAAGAATACCAGAATTTAGTTAATTGGATTGATTTTGTAATAGCAATAGGTTAAATTTAAACTTGAACGTTTTTAGACCGCAAATTTTAAGATATTCCCGTAGGCTGTTGTATTTATAATAAATGCAATATGAGACTGATCTTTCAAACAATGACAATCTATGACACGGCGGCGATATCAGTCTACGGAAGCGGATCGCAACCTTATGAACGTCCGTTCGAAATGTAACCTTTCTGTATAGATAAGGTGTTTTTTTTAACAAGAATTTTGTGATATAGAGTCATGGTCTGTAGCTCTCTTCTATTGTACATATTTAGCCAGCCAGTTCTGCGAGCTTGTATATATTGAAATTTGTCAATTCTATGAATATATCTTAAGCAGGAGGGATACGATAGACAGTTGCAACATCAAAACAGGAATGATTAAATCTCTGAGACATAAGTGAAATTAGATGGAACATTGTATCACATAACATTTTAATGTTAATGGCAATGACACCACAATGTAAGATTAGCAATATATAGGTACTGTTAAACCAGCTAAGAATAATTTTGAGACTTTCCTAGATTGTTTAAACGATACAATTCTAGGAAAGCTGTGTAGGATTTCACGGCCGGCATTTAATAATCCCGTTTCTCCCGGGCCTAAGGACCATGGTCCATGGAAATTGCTTCCTTTTCATTTACATCTTCGGTAAACATCTTCAGTGGCGAGGACGAAGTATATTTGGAGTCTCTTCGTCGAATGATAATTTGGCCCTTACGTTAACGTTATAAGCGTCTTGTCACTAATTTGACATTTGACAAATAATTTGATATTGGAACAAAATAGCCTAAGTTTGCGTCGTTATCCTATTTAATAGAAATCGCAATAGGGAGAATCCGGCTGTTCGATATTGATGTTTCTTGGAGCCTGAAGACCAAATACCTTGGTGTCACCTTGAATTCCAAGTTAATTTGGAGGGATCATGTCAACTATGTCGCCCAACGATCGAACGCAACATTATGTCAACTATATCCTCTTCTAAGTAGAAAAAAAAGTAAAACAAACTTAAATTCGAAGTTGCTACTTTTCAAAGTTGCCGTAAGAGCTAGGCTAACGTATGCTACCCCAATTGGGGGTCATGCTGCAAAGACAGACCTCCAGAACATCCAAAGGGAAGAAAACAGATTCCTTAGAATGATTATTAACGCTCCCTGGTATGTCAGGAGTTTGATTATCCATAGGGACCTAAAAGTCCCCTCAATTTTATTATAGATTAAAAAACTTGCCAGGAAATATTTTGCAACAGTTCCAGACCACAAAAACCCAACAATCGCCACATTAGATATTCTAAACAGGGAAGGGAAACACCGGAGACCTCACTCCCAACTAGCACCAAAGTAACTGAAACCGAGACGGGAACCTATTTGAAGTAGCTTAGACGTAATCGGTACTATAAA